>JAJMEC010000126.1:0-43327 GCA_030573955.1 Yamadazyma triangularis | reverse complement strand
AGAGAAATAGTGAGAGAAATAGTGAGAGAAATAGTGAGAGAAATAGTGAGAGAAATAGTGAGAGAAATAGTGAGAGAAATAGTGAGAGAAATAGTGAGAGAAATAGTGAGAGAAATAGTGAGAGAAATAGTGAGAGAAATAGTGAGAGAAATAGTGAGAGAAATAGTGAGAGAAATAGTGAGAGAAATAGTGAGAGAAAGTGAGAGACAACTAAGAAGTCAGAATGATTGTTGTGACATGCTGATGACACATTATTAATACTATACATTACAATGACATGTGATATATATACAATTGTGACACAATAACGACACAATAATGACACTAAAGTATCACATTAATAACATAATGAATCTCAATCCTTTTCACTTCACTTCTCATATCTTCTCACTTCTCACTTCTCATATCTTCTCATTTGTTCTCTCACATCTTCTCACTTCTCACTTCTTATATCTTCTCATTTGTTCTCTCACATCTTCTCTTCTCACTTCTTATATGTTCGGTCAAATCGTCATTGGTGCCCCCGGAAGTGGAAAGTCTACATACTGCTATGGTATGTATCAGTTCTTCTCCGCAATAGGAAGAAAACTGTGCATCGTAAATTTGGATCCTGCAAATGATAAACTTCCCTATCCAAAGTGTGATTTAGATATAAGAGACTTCATTACTATAGAAGAGATCATGGAAGAGTTAAGCTTAGGACCTAATGGTGGTCTTATGTATGCATTAGAGAGTTTAAACGAAGAATTAATCGATGAATTTGTTGACAAAATCCAAGGACTTCTTAATGAATCTAATTATCTATTATTTGATTGTCCTGGTCAAGTTGAACTCTTTACTCATGATAATTCTTTATTTAAGATCTTTCAAAAGTTGACTAAAAAAGATATCCGATTGTGTTGTGTGTCGTTGATAGATTCCTATTATATAACCAGTCCTTCTCAATACGTTTCGGTGTTACTATTGAGTTTAAGATCCATGCTTCAGATGAATTTACCTCAAGTTAATGTGATTTCTAAAATTGATATGCTTCAAAGTTATGGTGAACTTCCATTTAAATTGGACTATTACACTGAGGTTCAGGACTTAAAGTATTTGACGCCGTATTTGGAAAAAGAGTCCAATTCCGTTTTGGGTAAAAAATATGTCAAATTAACCGAAACCATTGCTGATATAGTGGAAGATTTTGGACTTGTTTCATTTGAAGTATTATCCATTGAAAATAAACGATCTATGATCAATCTACTAAGTGTTATAGATAAAGCAAATGGATATAGTTTTGGATCTAGTGAAATCGGAGGTGATTCTATTTGGAGTGAAGCCGTAAGAGCTAGTAATACTTATAGTAATGAAATAGATATTCATGAAAGATGGATTGAAAATAAACCATTATATGATGAACAAGAGGCTAAAGAAGCAGAAGAGTTTCAAAATGAAACTAATGGACCTCAATTAACAGAAGAAGAACAATGGGAAATGGAATTAAAGAATTGGGAAGCTAATAGAGGTGAAAATGCCATGAAAAGGTGATTCTTGTATATATCAGGTAATGTACAGTAAGATATAGTTATAGAGATAGTCTTATGTTTATAGATTACATTAATATCCTCTATTAACTATTATGTTTTATATTCATTCTTATCATCTATTCACTTATCATCTATCCACTCTTATACTCTGCCATTACTCCACCAATTACTCCACCAATTACTCCACCAATTGCTTACTCTCACTTAAATCCTCACTTCCACTGTATTCATCCAAATACTTCTTCAACAGTTCTTTATGTTCCTTGATCTTTTGACTCACTTCTGGTACCATTCTCTTACTTTCGTCTAACACTTGAACCTGCTTTTTAAGCTCATATTCATCAGTATTATTTGCTTTCATTTGACTAACAAACTTCTCCTGTTCTGTCACTTCTTGTTGATACAATGATTCCTCCTTAAGTAATCGTTTTAACGCGTTGGTTTTGATTTGTAATTGACTTGGTGCCATTGTTTATACTATCAATTAGTAATGAAAAACTCAGCGCGACCGATGACTTTATAGTTTTATTATATATCCTAAATTGATTGATTATGGAAGGGGATTCGATAAATGATGTCAAACGACAAATGGATATTACTATGGAGACTCTTCGTAACAGAAGACTGTTGTTAAGAGAGCAACTTGATAACTATTTATCTTATAGATCACATGTGGATACTATAGATCAGGAGAAGTTAATGGTTTTAATTGGGGATGGATATTTTGTAGAGAAGACAAAGTCAGAGGCTAAGAAGTTTTTGGATAAAAGAATCAGCAATTTGAATAGGATAATGGAAGAGTTCAATGGAAAGATAGAAGGAGCAGAGACACTTTTGAGTCAGTTTGAAGGTGGTGATGATACAGAGAACAGTGAAGGATTACCATATATGGATATAGTTGAGGAGTTGGATGAAGAAGGGAATGTGATTGATGTGAAGATTAATAATGAGAGTAGGGAGGTGGAGGAGAAGGATGAGGAAAAGGAAAAGGAGAAAGAGAAGAAGGAGAAAGAGAAGAAGGAGAAAGAGAAGAAGGAGAAAGAGAAGAAGGAGAAAGAGAAGAAGGAGAGAGAGAAGAAAGATCAAATTCAAGAACAAAAACATAAAGAACAAAAACACAATGACAATCAACACAAATCTCCTAGATTCCTCCGTGAAGATATTGATGAACCTAAATCCCAAATAGAAGAACTCAAGAATGAGTACATAGAAGAACTTAACAAGTCTAAAACACAAGACCCTAACTCTAAACCAAAAGATTCTAAAGATACTCCTCAAGATCAAGATCAAATGAGTGAATTATTAGAAGATATGGAATTAAAGCCTAGAGTAAATACTGATGAGTTGTTAGAAAAGCTTGATTCTCTTAAAGTCAGCAGTGAAGATAAGTTCAAAATCAAAGAGATATTTTTAAAAGAATTAAAGGAAATACCGTCAACTCAAGAACCAGAACCCAAGATCTCGGAAATTGATACTAATCACGGCATAGAAGAAGATACGGAACCCAATAACCCGGCACAAGATCATATTATGATTCAAAATAACGATTTATTAGAATTGGAGTTATTGGCTGATAACTTTGATGATGGGAATATCGATGAAGATGAAGATTATGATGAAAATGAAAATGAATATGAAGATGAAGAATATGACTTTGATTTTGATAGCGAAGAGGATGGTGATGAGTATGAACAGAACTTTTTCAAAGGAAATAATAAGGTTAATGATCTATTGTATAATCAGATCAATAGAATGAGAGAAAAGAAGCTTGATTTGAATGGATCTAAATCGAATAAGTCGGTAAAATTTGCTGAGGAATTACAGGTGTATGAGATTGATAAAGAAGGAGAGAAACAAGATGAGAAACAAGAAGATGAACCAAAGAGGGTATCTAGATTTAAGATGGATAAAGCCAGGTCTGAGCCTGTTTCTGATATTGTAGAGAAAGAGAGTCCAGTTTCTGATGTAATGGAGAAGGAACCTCCAGTGTCAGATATTATGGAGAAGGAACCTCCAGTGTCAGATATTATGGAGAAGGAACCTCCAGTGTCAGATATTATGGAGAAGGAACCTTCAGTGTCAGATATCATGGAAAAAGAACCTCCAGTGTCAGATATCATGGAAAAAGAACCTCCAGTGTCAGATATCATGGAAAAAGAACCTCCAGTGTCAGATATCATGGAAAAAGAACCTCCAGTGTCAGATATCATGGAAAAAGAACCTCCAGTGTCAGATATCATGGAAAAAGAACCTCCTTTAAACATAGAACCTCCTGTAGATAACTCCGACTTACAAGCAATGATCCAGGCCTATAACCAAGGACAAGATAGTGACATCACAGGACCCATCATAAACAATCTTCAGGAATTTGAAGAAATGAATAAAATGGATCTCAATGTGGATAAATTTGAAATTGAAGATGAAGATGAACATGAAGATCAAAATCAAGACCATGATCAAGACCATAGTCATAGTCATAGTCATAACCACAATCACAATCACAACCACCAAAAATCAAAAAATGATGAAATTCTTGGTGACATAACAGAAAACCCCGAATCTTACCCCATAGAAAATCCCCAAAATGACAACCTAAACAATGAAATTGTTAAAGATTACATAAAGTTAAAAGGTAAATTTAGTAACTATGACGGCCAAGAGATTCCAACCGGTCCTAAAACAAGTAAATTCAAAAGACAATTACGTCAGTAACAGTATGTAAATAAGTAAAAAGAATAAAAGGTCAAATGGAAGTAACATAATAGGAAAAAGAACAATACCAAATAAAAGAAAATAAAAGAAAATAAAAAAAAAAAAAAAAAAAAAAAAAAAAAAAAAAAAAAAAAAAAAAAAAAAAAAAAAAAAAAAAAAAAAAAAAAAAAAAAAAAAAAAAAAAAAAAAAAAAAAAAAAAAAAAAAAAAAAAAAAAAAAAAAAAAAAAAAAAAAAAAAAAAAAAAGCATAATACAGAATTAGAGAATTAATCAAAAGTCAATCCTCAATGAATGATACACTCATAATCAAATAACCACTAAACTCATTAAACCCTTCTCAAAACTTCATAAAAACCTCATAAAAAAACAAAAAAAAAAAACCCCATCACCTTCACCACCATTTCATCAACTCATAAAAGTTACATTTCACATTACTAAACACCATTTTTTCACTTCCCCAGAATACTTTGTTGCCCCAGATTATTCAAAGGTTAAAACAAATCTCTGACCAATGGGGAAACTCCGGGCTTATATATACAGGAAATCATGGCCAGAAAGTGACTTTGTGATCCGTAATTCTCGTCACAGCAATAACCGTGTTATCCGAGCAATTAACTAAGGATTCATCCAAAGAAAATTATGTTTTGATCCTCCAAAAAATCACTACAATTAACCTTGTCCATAGTTAACTTCATTAACCCTTTACGGAGTATTATTGACGTTTTTTTTGCACCCAAAAATTTATCCTTTATTTAGTAGGGAGGGGAAGCCATTTTTGGAACTGTGAAGCCTACCCCTGCGGCTTGTGAATATCGCACGATCTCGGACAATTTTGGGACAATTTTGGCACTTTGAGTGCATGCGTTTATATGCAGGTCGCCTGGGGGTAGTAAAATTAGTACCAATAACGTCGATTCATTTTACGGAGTTTTGGTCAATTACTTCTAGAAATGTGGTATTTGTGGTTGTATCAAGGGTTTAGTGATGTCTAGCTTTTTTTTCAGTACAAATTCCTCTATAAACCTCTATTTAAACCGCCTTATCGTTCCCCTCTGTTAATGTTGGTTAAATTACTATTTGTTGTGGAACAACCGCATCTTTATTTTTCTGCTTTCTTTTGCAAAAAAAAAAAAAATACTCTTTTATCAAAAAAAGTATAAAAAGACCCAGCAATCCCGGATTGGCAAAAGATTTTTTTTTTTTTATCTTCTTATTTTTTATTTTGATTTTTGTATTTTTGTTTTTCTTTCTGAGTTTTATCTTTTTAAACAATAATACTCAATCATAATGTCTGCTGCTTCAGCATTATTAAAACAAAGAGTTAGATATGCTCCATACTTAAAGAAATTAAGAACTCCAGATCAATGTGTTGAATTATTCAAAAATGGTCAATGGCTTGGTTGGTCAGGTTTCACCGGGGTTGGAGCTCCTAAAGTAGTTCCTACAGCCTTAGTGGATCATGTTGAAAAGAATAACTTACAAGGTAAATTGGGGTTTAATTTATTTGTGGGTGCTAGTGCTGGACCTGAAGAAAGTAGATGGGCTGAAAATAATATGATCTTAAGAAGATCTCCTCATCAAGTTGGTAAACCAATTGCCGCTGCCATTAATGATGGTAGAACTCAATTTTTCGATAAACATTTATCCATGTTTCCTCAAGATTTAACTTATGGATTTTATACCAAGAATAAACCTAATGGATCTAACTTGGATTGTACTATTATTGAAGCTACTGCCATTAAAGAAGATGGTTCTATTGTCCCAGGTCCTGCTGTTGGTGGATCTCCTGAAATGTTGAGTGTTTCTGATAATGTTATCATTGAAGTTAATACTGAAACTCCTTCTTTCGAAGGTATTCATGATATTGATTTACCTGTTAATCCTCCTTTTAGACAACCTTACCCTCATACTTCTGCTGATTATAGAGTTGGATTAAACTCTATTCCAATTGATCCTTCTAAAGTTATTGCTATTGTTGAATCTAAAACTAAAGATAAAGTTCCTCCAAATACTCCATCCGATGCCACTTCTAAACAAATTGGTACCAACTTGGTTGAATTTTTTGAACATGAAGTTAAAATGGGTAGAATGCCCTCTAACTTACATCCAATCCAAAGTGGTATTGGTAACATTGCCAATGCTGTGGTTGAAGGGTTATCTGATTCCAATTTCAAGAATTTAACCGTTTGGACTGAAGTTTTACAAGATAGTTTCTTAGATTTCTTTGAAAGTGGTTCTTTAGATTATGCTACTGCTACTTCTATTAGATTAACTGAAGCTGGTTTTGAAAGATTTTATGAAAACTGGGATGACTACACCAAGAAATTATGTTTAAGATCTCAAGTTGCTTCTAACAGTCCTGAAATCATTAGAAGATTAGGTTGTATTGCTATGAATACTCCAGTTGAATGTGATATTTATGGTCATGCCAACTCCACTAATGTTATGGGTTCAAGAATGTTAAATGGTTTAGGTGGTTCTGCTGATTTCTTAAGAAATGCCAAATTATCTATCATGCATACTCCTTCAGCCAGAGCTAGTAAAGTTGACCCAACTGGGGTTTCATGTATCGTTCCTTTTGCTACCCATGTTGATCAAACCGAACATGATTTAGATGTCATTGTCACTGAACAAGGGTTAGCTGATTTAAGAGGTATGTCACCTAAAGAAAGAGCTATTGAAATCATTAACAAATGTGCTCATCCTGATTTCAGAGATCAATTATTAGGTTACTTTGATAAAGCTTGCTTCTATCATTCCAAGACCAAGATGTTACACCAACCTCATCTCTTAAGAGATGCTTTCAAAATGCATTTGAATCTTCAAGAAAATGGTACCATGAAGTTACCAAACTGGGATATCAATGTTTAATAGAATGTGTATAGCTAATGAATAAAGATAAGAGAATAGGTGGAGATACTAGAACAAGAACGAGACACTAAAACAAGACACTTTATTTTTCTCTCTCTCTCGCTCTGTTTCTCTCTTTCTCTTCTCGTTCTTTTTTGCAGCTTCGGCTTCTCGATTCCCGAGCTCGTCGCTAACCGTTCTGGTATTGGCTCTATTGCCGCTAACCTTTCTGGCATTGGTTATACCATTTCCGAGTCCGATTAACTATATGCTCTTAGAGATCTAAAGTGTAGTGATTTGTTTATGTGTTGCAGTGGTTATGGACTTGTTCACTGCTTCATGCACTATGCACTATTTACTTATTTGATGTACTATTCACTATTTAGTCAACTATTTCACTTCCATTCACTTCTCTCGTCCATTCATTTCACTCGTCCATTTCACTCGTCCATTCATTTCTCTCGTCTATTTCCTTTTTTCCTTCTACATCTCCTCTGTTTATATATTTCCTATTCTACAAAGAGGAGAACCCTCTCTTCACCTCATCTGATATTCCTCTTAAACATTAATAGAGGGGAAGATAAGACACCAGAGGGGAAGATACATCAAATTGCAGCAAAAGGAGGGGAAGATAGTCCAACGGTTTTTCCGGGAGGGGAAGATAACCAAGGACGAAATCGGATCCTTTTGAGGCCAGAGGCGGAGGTCATGTGATATGCATGTGTCAGAGCACGTGCCGCTGTGATCGTGTGTGTGTGTCCCCACCAACGCGACTATAAATGAAAATTTCTAGAACATTATAGTAAAAATCTTCAACAAATCATCATTATTATGTTGCTTAACAAGACGATGCTTTTAGGTAATAGTTTTAGAGGATTTAAAAAGGGAATTGTGAGATGCAGTGGATATCGCAACCCTTTTAGAGGGTTCACTTCCTCAACAAAACTGTTGATAAACTTTGATCCCTATAAGACTTTAGGAGTGAGTAAAGGTGCTTCACAACCAGAGATTAAAAAGGCTTACTATCAATTAGTTAAAAAGAATCATCCCGATGTCAATAAAGAGAAAGATGCAGAGAAGAAGTTTCACAAGATCCAAGAATCGTATGAGTTATTAAGTAACAAGGATAAGAGAGCTCAATATGATCAATATGGGTCATCAGCATTTGATGAACATGGAAACTCTAATCCTTATGGAGGTAATCCATTTGGTGGAGGAAATCCATTTGGTGGAGCTGGTGGTGGAGGTAATCCATTTGGAGGAATGGGATTTGATTTTGAAGATTTATTTAAACAGGCTTTCACTGGAGGTGGAGGTGGAGGTCGTGGTAGAGGATCAGGACAATTTGTTACTGAACATATTGGGGATGATATTGAAATATTAAGATCGATTGATTTTAAGGATTCCATTTTCGGAAAGAAAGTCAAAATTAATTATAAAGCCATTGATAACTGTAATACTTGTAATGGTAGTGGATTACAAAAAGATAAGAAGAAATCCACTTGTCCTAGTTGTCATGGTACTGGACATTCCACACATATTATTGGAGGGTTCCATATGTCATCAACTTGTTCAACTTGTCGTGGATCTGGAGTTATGATCAATAAGAAAGATCAATGTAATTCATGTCATGGAGGTGGAGTTGAAGAAATTCCTAAATCTACTGAAATTGAATTACCTCCAGGGATCAGTCATGGTTCTAGATTAAGAGTTCCAGGAATGGGGGATGCTCCAATGGTAACCAAAGATCCTTTCACTTCAATTAGAAAAGGTGATTTGATCATTAGAATTAATGTTAATGATGATAAACTTTTTAAACGTTCCAATAATAAATTATTGTATAATCATGAAATCTTGATGACTACTGCTGCTTTAGGTGGTGAAATTGTTGTTCCAACCATTGATGGACAAAATTTGAAATTAAAAGTTAGACCTGGTACTCAAAATGGTAGAAAACTTACCATTCCACAAAAGGGGGTTCCAATTGGTAGAAATTTGAATAACAGAGATGATATGGAAGTCATTCTTAATGTTAAAACCTTAGCTGCTGAAACTCCTATTCAAACTGCTTTATTAGAAGCTTTGGCTGATACTTTTAACGATAAAACCGCTAAAAGATCAGATGCAAGTAGTTCTTTAGATTTAAATGATCAAGATGATAGTCATCACGATGATGTTGCTGATCATGATTCTGAAAATAAATTGCATCCTTCTAAATTAAAGAAAATTGGTAACATGTTATCAAGATTCTTCAAATTTGATGATAAAGATAAACATTAATCTTGTATATATCAATTCTTTATTGTAAATATTTGTGTAAATACCAGACCTATAATTAAGTTATTATTGTTACTGTTACTGTTACTACTATTAAGATCTCTTAACTATATCTACTATATAATACATTTTACTTATGTTGATTAATTTCTTTTAAAAGTTCATCACCATCATTTTTTGTTTTAACTTTTAAAATATAAGTGTCAATTTCTTGATTTGTATTGACCACTGGAAATCTTATTAATGATCCATCTCCAATAGTATCATATTGAATAGTACTATTGATTGCGCTGTTTAACAAAACTCTTAACCCTCCATCGGCTCTGATTAATAATCTACATTTTTTGGTTTCTTGATTTTGTAAAATTTTTAATTCCCCAACCCCTTTACTGGCATAAGGATTGGTTTTATCCTCTTTATTGAATAACATTAATTTTGTTCTTTTTGTGTATAATACATCTTCATTTTCTTCACCAGTTGCTGGTGATTCTGATTTATTACCTAATTCTGCAACTGGTGTAAAATTACCTTCAACTTCATGTTCTTCTGGATTTTCTGATTCCTTTTTATCGTCAGAATCTTTTGTTTCTGGTTTGCTTGAAAAGTTGAATGCTGGTTTATTGTCTGAGTTCCCGAATGAAAAAGCAGGTTTATCATCAGGTTTAGCACCAAAGGAAAACGCAGGTTTATCATCAGGCTTAGCACCAAAGGAAAATGCTGGTTTTTCAGCTGGTTTTTCACCCAGTTTGTCATCAGATTTGTTACCGAATGAAAAAGCTGGTTTATCTTCAGTTTTGTTACCAAAAGAAAATGCTGGCTTGTCATCAGACTTAGCACCGAATGAGAATGCCGGTTTATCATCAGACTTAGCGCCAAAGGAGAAGGCTGGCTTTTCAGCTGACTTATCTTCAGGTTTACCACCAAAAGAAAAGGCTGGCTTTTCAGCAGGTTTATCTTCAGCTTTAGCACCAAAAGAAAAAGCAGGTTTCTCTTGCGAAGAACCAAAAGAAAATGCAGGCTTTTCAGCTTTATCATTTGAAGCAAAAGAAAATGTAGGTTTATCAGCAGGTTTTTCATTACCTTTTTCATCGGACTTTCCTCCAAATGAAAATCCTGGTTTATCACCAAATAAACCAGGTTTATTATCTGATTTTTCTCCTCCTCCAAAAGAGAAAGCAGGTTTTTCACTTTTCTCTGTGGATCCATTAGCAAATGAAAATGCAGGTTTATCATTTGGTTTATCATTTGGTTTGTCTTCTTGTTTGTCTTCCTGTTTGTCTTCTTGTTTGTTACCAAAAGAGAAGGCAGGTTTGTCATTAGGTTTGGAATCAGAGGAACCAAATGAAAAGGCAGGAGTTGAACCATTGCCAAATAAAGATGTAGCAGGTTTGTTTTCTGTAACAGGTTTATCATCTGTTTTAGTACCAAATGAAAATGCAGGTTTATCTTCTGCTTTAGTTCCAAATGAAAATGCAGGTTTATCTGATTTATCATCAGGTTTAGCTGTAGAATTTGAATTTGAATTGGAATTGGAATTGGAATTGTTATTTGAAAAAGAAAAAGGATTGGGTTTATCATTAGATTGACCACCAAACTTAAATACACTGTCTTTGATTTCTTTATTGAATTGGAAAGTTGGACCTTTGATTTCAACTTCAGATTCTGAATCTGAATCAACAGGTCTCTTTTTCTTTTCACCAAAAGTAAAAGGAGAGTTTTTCATCTCAGGTTTGTTCAGTAATGTGAATTTGGGACCTTCGATTTTTACTTCTTTAGTTTCTGGCTCTGATTCTGAATCACTAGATGAAGGTGGTGGAGGTACAAATTGAGGTTTAGATGAAGGTTGTGGTTGTGGTTGTGGTGGTTTTGTTACAAATTGTGGTTGAGATGCAGATTGTGGTTGCGTCTTATTTCCACTCTGAATGCCTTCATAATATTCAATATACTTCTTTAATGCTGGAGTGAAATCAGCAATAGTATTTGGTTTATGTAAATTAGTTAAAGTTTCCAATAACTTCTCATTTAATGCTCTAATTTTTTCATTTTTATCATCAGAAGAACCTGAATTATCAGCCGTAGGAGCTTTCTTAGGTTCTTCACTAGCCAGTAATGTAAAATTACGACCTTTAGGCTTTATTATTTTCCGTTTTGACAACGTAGCGGCAGATGCTTTATTGAATCCACCACTTGGTTCGAACCCTTCTGAATCTTCTTCAAAAGTATCCTTGTTGATTTGAGAACCGGCAAATCTTTTGGCCATAATTACTAATAATTATTTTACTTGCCCACTTAGGATAATACCACCTTAAATCAATGGTTTCACTCAGTGAAAAGGGTGAATTTTGAATTTTTCTCGTGTTCAAAAGATGCGAACGTAGCCCTACTCCGGTGCACGTGTTTAGGTTCATTCGCAGTCACAGTCCCCCATCACTGCTCCCATTATTGACATCGCGCACGACAGGTTTTTCACTCCTTCGTTTCTCACATTTTTACAAAAGATTTTCATCATACACTTTTTGGAAGTAAAAAGAACTATAATTCAAAGTATGTAATAATGGAGATAATGAAATAAAAAAGGGCCATGAATGGAATATAGTTTAAGTTAGAGGAAAGGTGAAAAGCATTTATCGTCACAATAATATTAAGATGGAAGATGAAGAGGGATAATCAAAGGATAGAATGAATATTAAAAGAGGTTTAGTAATATTTCATAATAGGAACATAGATCCAAAGTTTAGAATAAAAACATATCAAAAAAAGTGAACAGGATTTAAACAGTATATTTGAAAAGAATCGTTTTCATCATTTTCATAACTTGCTTCACTTTCTTTACTTTCATCAAACTAAATCCATTCAACCCATAATCAATCTTTTTTTTTCACTTTACTAACAACCTATTTTAGATGGCTCCAAAAATGCAACAAACTAAGGCCGCCAAGGCCGCTGCCGCCATGGCCGGTGGTAAAAAAGGTAAGAAGAAGTGGAGTAAGGGTAAAGTTAAGGACAAGGCCCAACATGTTGTCGTTTTAGATCAAGACAAATACGATAGAATCATGAGAGATGTCCCAGGTTACAAATACATTTCTGTTTCTGTATTAGTCGATAGATTGAAGATCGGTGGTTCTGTTGCTAGACTCGCTATTAGACAATTAGAAAATGAAGGTACCATTGTCCCAGTTGTTAAGCACTCTAAGCAAGCTGTCTACGTTAAAGCTTAATATAATTCATTATTTAAATAAGATTAGGTATATATTAAATGTAAATTAATGAATTATTGAATGTACATTTCATAATTATTTAGTTTTTGATTTCTTGTATGGTTTTATTTGTTTTATTTCCATGTGAAGTTGGTGATTTAAGTTGTTATATTAATACTATTATAATCCTCATTTCTCATCAAGTTTTCAACTTCCATTGATATGTTCAAGTCTCCACTTCGATTCCTGATTGCCAATCAGAATCGCCAAATAATAAGAAACTTATACTATAAGTATTCCAAGAGATTGAATTGCAAACCTAAAGAAGTATATGATGTGGTTTCTAATGTAAGAGACTATAAGGAGTTTCTTCCATTCATTCAAGACTCGTATCATCAACTCAATCAAGATCAAACTCAAGGGAAAGGTGGTTTTATAGTTCAATGGAAACTCTTTAATGAAAGAGTTGACTGTGAAATCGATATGATTCCAGATCAACAACTAAAGGCTAACTGTAATAATGACATATTCAATAAATTATATTGTGAATGGAACTTTTCCTTGAATCGTTATAATCAAACCGATGTGGAATTGATTTTAGATTATGAATTTAAAAACTTTCTATATAACAATGTGAGTTCAGTATTTAATCAGGAAGTCAGTAAGGTTGTAATGAAAGCATTTGAAGGTCGATTATCTCAATTACGGAAAGAAAGGAAGAAGGAGAAGGAGAAGGAGAAGGAGAAGGAGAAGGAGAAGGAGAAGGAGAAGGAGAAGGAGAAGGAGAAGGAGAAGGAGAAGGAGAAGGAGAAGGATTAAACATTCACTAAACACAACATTTAATACTGAACACTACCACTAACATCAAAATATTTATTAGAAATATTTATTAGAATATTTAAAAATGCATTTATATAGACTTGTAAATAGAATAACCAATTAACAAAACCGTCTATTTCTATATCATATTTAATCATAAAATTGGTTCTCTGGGAACTAATCCATGAGATCCTACTATAAATTCTTTAACAAAATGATTTGGAACCTTTGTCAAAGCATTATCAGGAAGGGTTAAAGTATTATTAGCATTATTGACATTATTCAAATTCTGAGTACTACTATTAGCACTGTTATTATGAGATGATAAGCTTAAACTAGAAAACGATGATGGATATTTGGATGTTTTCAAGTATTGCATATTCAATGGTGATAATGTCGTTGGCTTTACAAGCGATTTGCTTACCCAAGAATCATCAGTACTTAAAGGCTTAATACACCTTAAACAATTACGGTAATATTTTCTTTGACTTTGAGGTTTTTCTAGTTCTGGTTTCCATTTAACATACTCTTCCCGACGGGATGATAAAGAACTGTTTCTTGACCTCCTTGAACCTTCACCATTTTCAACATCATTATTTTCTACTGGAATGTCCTCGTCATCTTCCTCTTCCTCTTCTTCATCGTCAGAACAATGTAAGTCACTCATATGTTGAATATCTTCTTCTTCTTCTTCGTCATCTTCATTATCATTATCACGTCTATTGGACAGGATTATTGTACTGAGTTCAACAGAACTAGAACTACGCATCCTGGGGGTTTGTTTAGATGGTGATGATTGAGAATTATTACATTTGTCATTGGAAGTGGAACTACCACCAGAATGGGAAAACGATCTGATTCTTAATCGAAAACTATTATTTTGATTATTAAGTCTATTGGGATTTTCAACATCATTATTTCTTTTCAATTTTGATTTTAACTTTGATATTTGATTAGAAAAACTATGATCTTCAGGCTCAGAATTTGATCTTGATCTTCTTGAATCATTTAAATATTCAAGTGAATGTAAAGCCCGACCAGAACCTTCATAAGTAGCAGCTCTTCTTCTTCTAGGAACAGTTCTATATCTTGGTAAATCACGTTCTTGTAAATCTAAAGCCAAATCTTTACCAACGTTAAGAGCTAAATTCCAATCAATTAAATCCTTAACATTATGGAAATTCAATAATAATTGTTCACTTTCAACTCTAATTCTTAATACATTAGATCTCTTTTTATAATCAGAAGCCAACCCTATTTTACAGTATTGTAAAGAATAAGACCGTATTAATCTCTTTTGTGATTTGTCTTGACTTAACAAGTTTAATCTTTGACAGTACTTAAAGAACTGTAAATCGGTGTCATTAGTAACATAAGAATTAATAAGCTTACAATAATGATCATTTTCATCAATAGAATGTCTTTGAGGAGAATCAGGATGGGAATTTACACTAGTAGGAGTCACGGGCTGAAATGATAAAACATGTTGTTCCAAACTACTAGGAATAGCATACAAGTTTAACTGAGTGGAATTCAATTCCATCAATACCGGTTTCCAAGACCTTGATGTAGCGGGTTCATAAGGATTTAACCATTCCATTTTCCGGAACACAGTTCCGACCTTGTATGCAGCAGGAGAATAACCGGGTAAATTATCCGACAAATTATCATTATTACTATTATAACTAGGGAACTTAGGACACCCACCAGGAGGCAAAGTATTATAATTTGGCGGTAACACCGGATAAGGTTCTATGAAGTTAAGATAATCATCTTGAGGACTTGAAAAGTACTCGGTGGAGTTATTGGAGGTTAAAGGAGTTAACCGGGGAGTATGAGATAATGAGTTATTGGAGGTTATAGATTCATCTAATGAGTTGGCTAAACTGGAAATGGAGTTGGAACTATTGCAAGATCTAAACTTGGCATTATAGTTGTTTAGGGGTAAGGTTTTTTTGGGAGTTGAAATGGGATAATTTGGTTTTAAATGGGATATATTATCAGGATTCATGGTATGGATTATTGATTAGTGAGGTAGGAATGGAAGTGGAACAAAATCTAACACTGAATGTAAAACAAAATCTATGGTTAAATACAATACTGGAACTTAAATTAAATCAACTATCAACTCTTCTCTTCTCTTCTCTTCTATCAAATATATCAACTATTCTATTAACTTAAGCAATACTCTTGATTCACGCAATTAATTTTTCATTCCTTTCCGGAACAGAACTTTTGTAAGTAAATCAAGCTTTGAAGAAACAAATAAATGAAAAAAAAAGAAGAAACAAAAGCCTTTAGTGTCAACTACTAATCTAAACTTCTCTTTATATCAACTTTGAACTTTTTATAAGTTACAAAAAACAAATTTTTTAAGGCGTACAATCAAAATTCTTTTGCTTCTGATAGTCTCACAATATCCGATAAGAAAAAGAAAACTTGAAAAGTCAAAAAATATTTTTCTGTGCAACCAAAAATGAAGTTTTGTGTAATTTCCACTGCCCCTATATGATTAACTAAAGGGGGAAGGGGAAAAGGAAATAGGAGAGAGGAGAGACGGGATACTATGAAACACACGACAGAAGACAATATAAACCACGATATATAAAGCACAATATATAAAACACAATATATAAAACACAACACAACACAACACAAAATGTCACTGATGTCTGAAGCAAAGATGATGGTTGATTCTCCCCCACTGCAATAAAACAATAGTGATGAATTGCTTAATGCATTTGAATTTTTTTTTTTTTTTTAGAAGTAAAATTGCTTTGACGTAAAACGAAACCCTCGTCCAATCCGCGGGGCCATGGCTTCGGACGTAGTCGGGTGAGGCGACGGTGAAGATGATACAAAGGGGTCGTGGCTGGTGCTAACGTTGTTGCCGGGGCAATGGAATGTGTGTGTAGTAGTGTGTGGTGGTAGTGTGTGGTGGTAGTGGTGTGTATAGAAAGTGAGTGTAGGGGTTTATTTGTGGAATTATAATCGCTTTCTTTTTTTGTGGTTTTATTACTGTTTTTTACCGCTTTTTACCTCCTTCACTTCTCCTTTATTTCTTCCTCTTTATCTTTTCTTCTTTTCTTCTCTCATCTTTTTGCTGCTTTTTCCCCTTTCTCGCAGTGGCTGCAAATATTCAATTGCTCATTTATCTATTGCTTCTCGTTTATCTATTGCTTCACCTTTATCTATTGCTTCTCTTTTAGCTACTTTATCCACACTTCCTTCATGCAATTGGATTCTGTCTTGCATCACGTGTACCTGTTTTTCTTCACTCTGGTGATGTTGATGTCGGTGAGGGACTATCCTGTTTCTGTTGATGTGCTACCATTGCCTAAACTGATAGTGTTTGATTACCTGGGTCTGAAGACGGTTGACCTTGAATTGATCAATAATGATAATGTTATCTTGCACCAGGCTTTTGAAACTTTTACCCTGCAATTACCACATACAAAAAATGCCTCCAGTAAAGCCCCCTGTCTGAGTATAGGCTTATCTTATCTTGAATTCAATGTTATGGATACTGAACAAGACCTTCAATTTGAAGCCAATGAATCTTATCGTATCGATATTGGTTCTAGTTCCAATACTGTCAATATCAACTGTGAAACTATATGGGGGTGTCTCCATGGCCTCAAGACCTTACAACAGTTGATTATCAATGATAATGGTGTGTTGATGATAGAACTGGCTCTACTGATTGTTGATGAACCTAGCTTGCCACATCGTGGTGTTTTGATAGACACTGGAAGAAACTTTTTACTGCCTGAGGTCATTAAAACCAACATCGATTTGATGTCTTTTAGTAAGCTAAACGTGCTACATTGGCACATCGTCGACTCCCAATCTTGGCCCTTGCAACTACAGAGCTATCCAGAGATGACACAAGATGCCTATTCGGAACAAGAAGTCTATGACCAAGACACTATTAGCCACATTGTCGATTATGCTACAACAAAAGGAGTAAGAGTAATACCTGAAATAGACCTTCCAGGACATTCTAGAGCCGGCTACAGAAGGATTAACAACCTGTTAATAGTTTGTGGAGACTTTGATAGTAATTGGAGCCAAGGAGCTGTTGAACCTCCTGCTGGTCAATTAGATCTTTTGAATAATGAAACTTACACCGTTGTCAGTGATATCTTCAACGAAGTAAACTCATTATTCCCTGATAACAGTTTCCACGTTGGTCATGATGAACTAAATCAAAACTGTTATAACCAATCTTGTTCCATAAAACAGTACTTGGAAAATGGACATTCATTCACCGATTTGATTCAGCATTGGTTGAACCGGACTTTACCGATGTTTTTAAATGATAGTGCAACGTCTTTGATTATGTGGGAAGATGTGGTGACGTCTGAACACACAACTATTCCTAAAGACAAAGTCATATTGCAAAATTGGTTAGGAAGTGATAGTATTAAAACGTTAACTAGTCAAGGATATGACGTTATAGTGTCAAACTCGGAACAACTTTACTTGGATTGTGGATTTGGTAATTGGATTGCTGATAACACTAACTTCAAATCGTGGTGTGATCCTTATAAAACATGGCAATCGTTATCAAGTTATGATATGTTTTCTGGGTTAAATGAGAAGCAATCAAGACATATTAAAGGAACTGAAGTTGCACTTTGGGGAGAAACTGTTGATTCTACCAATGTTTTAACAAAAATATGGCCTCGTACTTTAGGTTTTGCTGAGAATGCTTGGTCTGGACCTGTTGATGTTCATGAGTTTGTGTTTAGAATTAATCATTTCAGAGACTATTTGGTTAAAATGTATCCAATTGGGCCTTTGGGACCAAAGTATTGTTCCCAGAATCCTGGTCATTGTATGATTTAATTGACAGTGAAGTTAGTGTTAGTGTTTCAGTATTTGGTGTGTTTGGATTGAAGTCAGAATCTGTTTACATATTCAAATACTTTCACATATTCAAATACTTTCACATATTCAAATACTTTTACATATTCAAAATAATTCTAACCTTTGCATTAAATTCCCTTTATATTCAATTCTTTATAATGAAATCAATTCAAATGTCAACTTTCTCCACCTCTCTCCACCTCTCATCATCTCATCTCATTATCTCATCTCATTATCTCATCGCATACTCTACTCCTTCATGTGTGGAATCTTATTCCTTTGCAATAAACACTTCATTAATCATCCAAAGTGTTTAGGTAATGACTTTATTGAAACAAATCAATATCTATTTCCTAAACAGTTACAATTATCACAAGCTGATGAAAATAAACTCAATCACTTTGATGAATTAAAGTCATTAAACGATCAATTGATTCGACTTAATAACTTCATTAAATATGATGTTCTGGATGAAATAAATGATATAAAACAACAGATATCCAATATAATAGGTCCAGAAGAGGGAAAGCCCCTGAAATTCCACCATTCTATTGATGTTTTTGATAGTTTGATCCCTCATATATCTCATAGAGGACCTGATTATTTGGCTTATAAGCACCTTGAACATAATACTTGTAATCTACAACTTGTTTCTTCAGTGTTATCTTTAAGAAAACCATTTACAAAGCAGCCAATAGTGTCATCTCGTTATATACTACAATTTAACGGAGAGTTATATGATAGTGAGTTGTATGATATTGGTGATGTTAATGATAGTGAATACTTGATGACGCAATTGAATGACTATGGAATTGATATTCTTTATAGACTCAATGGAGAGTATTGTTTTAACGTCATTGATTTACAAGAAAACAAAGTCTATTTTGGTAGAGATAGCGTTGGAAAACGATCATTGTGTTATGAATTCAATGGAACAGAGTTGATCCTAAGTAGTGTTGCTTCTAATGTCACCAACTTGATTGAATGTGAAGCCAATAAGCTTTATGAGTTGGATATGAACACTTTTTCATTGAAAATCACTCCAAAAGAGTTTAATTTCCATCCAATAACTGAACTAAGCTCTATGGGTGAATGTTTAATAACCAATAGACTTGCTAAACTCCATGCTGGACTTAGACAAGCTTGTTCATTAAGACAAGACACAATCTCCCCACTAACTAAAGATGAATCTGACTTGGGAATTCTTTTCAGTGGAGGTATTGATTGTACTATATTAGCATCATTAATCATTGATAATTTTATCCTTCAAGATAAGTATGTCAATGTAGATTTATTAACTGTGGGGTTTGATAATCCTAGAACAGGTTTAAAAGCTCATGAAAGTCCTGATAGACAATCGAGTTTAAGATCTTGGTTCCATTTGTGTAAGAAATACCCTAATTATTCCATTAGATTGATAGAACTCAACATAGATTATAGAATGTGGCTTCTTCACAAGTCAAAGGTGGAATCATTAATATATCCTCAACAAACAGAGATGGATCAAAGTATTTCCATAGCATTTTATTTTGCTAGTAATAATATCATTCCTTGTAAGAAATTGACGTTGAAAGACTACAATGTTGAATGGGAACAATTTGTTAATGATCCTCATAGTTATTTAGACATTCAGGATTATTTATCTAAAGCCAAAGTGTTATTTTCAGGCTTAGGAGCTGATGAATTATTTGGAGGATACTCAAGACATCAAGTATTATTTAATCCTATAAAGTCCAATGATGATCCAAAGGAGAAGTACAGTGAATTAACCCAATTGCTCATTAATGATATTGAAATCATTTATAGTAGAAATCTTGGAAGAGATGATAGAATAATCAGTAGTTGGGGTAAAGAGTTAAGGTATCCTTACCTAGATATTAACATGATTAACTTAGTTATCAATGAAATAGAGCCCAATTTAAAGGTAAAGCTTGATTGGATAACTACTAAGAAGGGAGAGAAAATCATGCCTACTAGAAAGTGGATATTAAGACAATTAGCTGATTATATAGGTTTAGGGTTTGTTAAGGATGAACCCAAAAGAGCTATTCAATTTGGATCAAAGAGTGCTAAGTTTGAGCTTGGACAGGGTAGAAATAAGGGGACGGATTTAATGAGGTGAAAAGGAGGTGGAGGAGGCAGAAGAAGAAAGATTGATAAAGCAGTGGTAAAGAAGTGATAATGCAAAGATAAAGAAATAATAATGAATAAAGCAAAGATAAAGATCTATAAAGATTAATAAATAACTCAATAAATAACTCAATAAATAACACTACAACCCCTACAACTCCTTAACCCATCTGGGCTCAATTACTAAACACTCACATTCAGTCAATAACTCCAAGTTTTCCACATCATTATCACATTCTTTAAGCTTATACACTAATCCTTTAATCCAACACTTACGACCAACCTTCTTTGACAATTGACATTTGATCATAATAATGGAATTAGTATAACAAGGTCTCTTATAGTTGATGTTCAAGTTAGCAGTAACACCCTTCTTTGAGTGGAAGTTCTGGAAAGCTAATCGACAAGTCAATTCATCAAGTAAAGTAGCTAATAATCCACCATGAACTATATTTTCATGACCTGATAACTGTTTCCCCAATTGAAAGAAGGTGATGGAAAAATTGGACTCTTGAGGTGATAATGTCTCGATATCATTATAATCAATCAAAAACTTATCATCAATGAAAAATAACCCATTACCTCTAAAATTGATTTTATCTTCTCCCATTAATGTAGTCCCTGTAAGTTTAGGTCTTAAGCTTTCATCAATAAGTCTTGATAAGTTGAAATTTTCATGTTTTGATCTATAATGCTTAAACACATCTAAATTTCTAATCTGAGATTCATACTCAACGGCTTTATTAGGTGCAAGTTTATTTATACTGTCACTTGAGTTGACTAAAGTGGAATCATGATTCATCTTATGAAATTTGTCTAAAATGCGATTCTTTGTATCTTTATATAAAATTACAGTGTGGGGATCGCGATGAGTATCCGAGGATAAAGAATGGGACGAGGTTGATAGAAGAGTGATAATATGAGTAGATTAATAGAGAAATATTAATAGAGAAGTATAGAGAAGTATAAAGAAGTATTTAGAGAAATAACATTAGTCTATTATTCATAGTTCAACATAGATAAATATTCATACATTAAGATTAAGATTAAGATAAAACATATTAAAGCACAGTAAACATCACTTCATCACCATCACTTCATCATCACTTCATCATCACTTCATCATCACTTCATCATCACTTCTTCATCATCACTTCTTCATCACTTCATTATCATCACTTCTTCATCACTTCTTCATCACTTCTTCATCACTTCTTCATCACTTCTTCACCATCACAAAAAATCAAAGTATTTCTTAAACATACTCTTCCCATCTTCAACTACATTACCATGACATGGCACCATTTTGGTAAAATCCCAATTATTTATAATCTTAATTCCTTCTTTATTTTGAGGCTGATTTAATTTCAACATCTTATTCACAGTATTTTTAAAGAAATTAGATCCTGGATGCGTCAATCTTGTCAAATATGATAATCCTCCATGAGGATTAAAGTTCTCAGGAAATCCTGTAGCTGGAGAATACTGTTCTAATTTGGTCCCTTTAGGACCCAAGTTTAAAAGTAAATCTGCTTGAAATAAGTACTTGGAATTCATATCAAACAACACCAACTCCTTATTGACATGATTAGGTAAATAACACATTTCAAAGTTATTTAAAATCACATCATCTTTAATCCCAATTTCCTTCAATTTGTCTTTATTAAGCAATTGGTTACCATACTTATCACTGATGTTAAAGTCAATCTTGGTTCCTCCCAATGTCACTCCTTCCATAGCAATAATCTTAAGCTCGGGATACTTTTCTTTAAAAGATTTGGCTGCCATAGTATGTTCCACATCGGGAACTATCAAATACGTAACATTGAAATCTTCTTGTTTTCCGGTCAATTGCTTTAAGGCTTTAGTCACTTCTTCTCCATAGGGCACGGCTGACCACACCACTATCTGGTCATTATAATTGAATAAAGACATTCTTGCGCCAAAGTTCATAGTGTGGGCACGTGTAAAGGCTGTTGACACGGTAACAATGTTGTCATTGAGGTTTTTAATGGATGCTTTTAATGGGTTTGGGTACATGATTGATGAGGGGAGATTAAAGAAGAGAGATGAGATGAGAGATGAGAAATAGTCATTGCTAGGGTTTGAACCGCGGGTTCCGTCACTGGAACATTGAGGAACATTGAGGAATATTGAGGAATATTGTGAAAAACACTGAAAAACACTGTGAAACATTATGTAACATTTAAACACTATGAAACATTTAAACACTATGAAACATTTAAACACTATGAAACATTTAAACACTATGAAACATTTAAACACTATGAAACATTTAAACACTATGAAACATTTAAACACTATGAAACATTTATGAAACTCTCACTCACTATGAAACTCTCATTCTCTATGAAACTCTCACTCACTATGAAACATTTAAATATATATATGACTAAAAATCTCCATATATAACTACATTTCTCTACTCAACAACCTTCATCAATAACAATACACTTCCAGAACCTACAACATCCCCTTCTTCAGCAGCAAGTGACACAACTTCATACTTCACATCTCCTGATGGTTTGGTATCTTTTTTCGCAGCCATTTCTGATTCGTCTTCACTATCACTATCAGAATCTTCATTCACAGCTCTAATAGGAATTTCCATCTTCATGGCTTCAAGAATAACTAAAACAGTATCTCCAGTGACAATGTCACCAGGTTTAACATTGATTTTGAAGATATTGGCTGCCATATTACACAAAACCTTGGTCACTGAAGGATCATTTAATAGGTTCCCATCAGTATTCTTTGACGTTTTACCTTGTTCTAATTCAGCTAACCATTTATCTCTGGATTCATCTTCTTCTTGAATGAGTTTTTCCATGGCCAAGAGCTTTTCTTTATTGAGTTCTGTTAATTCTTCATCAATGGATTCTAAAAATGTATTATACTTTCCAAAATCAAACTCAACTTCTTTGGTTTCAATGTCTAATTTCCCTGCTAATAATTGTCCATTTAAATCATTCAACTCCTCTTCATTTACTTCATAATACTCTATTTGGTCAAAAGTGTCAAAAAACCATGGCTTTCCTTCTTCAAACACTTTCAATCTATTGAAAGTATTCCATGTCAAATCAGGTAATACCATCCCCCAAATCATATATCCACCAGGAGAATCAATAGAATAAATAGAATTTCCTACTGAACCACTTCCAATGGCTCCCTTAGGTGTGAAAGTTCTGGCAGGATTGTACTTACCAGTCTTAAACCGAGTCCTAGGATCCAAATTCACCGACAATGTATTACCACATAAGAATGATACTGCTGTAACACACTGTGTTTGTCCTATCACCTTGCTTTTAAACTGTTGTTTCTCAGTCAAGTTATTGGCTCTCATAACAAATTCTGCATTATCCGGTAAATAAGGAGCATAAGGTCTTTGTGAATGCATGTATCTTTCAATACAATGAGTTAAAGCACTATGTTCAAAACATAATGGTAACTTGTACAACTTACTCTTGATAACCAAATCTTTAGTGGAAGGGATCTTGGACTCCAAGTCTATAATAGTATCTACCAATTGAGATCTGGAAATGGTGTTGAAATCAAACATTACTCCCATAGCTCCACTACTAGCTTCTGTTCTAATGATACTTTTAGAGAATGAACTAGTTTTGTCATAGTTTTCAATGTTCAATATCAACTGTCTTTGTCTACCGTTGTTAAGCAAAGTAAACTTTTCAATGCCAAAGTCAATCACCACCAACTTCTCTCCTGCTTGTCTAATAGTAAGTTCAGGTAAGTCTTCAGTGGCATCTCTATGGTACAAAGTACTAGAGTACAATTTGACGTCATCAGTTTCATAAGAATCCAATTCATCTTTAAACAAAGGTAATGGTTTACCTTCCTTAATTCCAGCTTCTAAATCAACCAAGAACTGATCTTGTAACTTATTCAACTTAATGGCATCATCATAACTCACGGCTTTAAACTGAATCTTACTTCCTACAGGCGATTGACCAAACTTCCACCAGTCACATTTAGCAGGAACTGTGATACAAACAAACCCCGATAATGTAGACCCATCAACTCCAAATAATGACATCACACTTCCCACTACACTTACTCCACATGTAGGGTAAGGATACTCCAAGATATTACTAGGATGGGCTCCTCCGTCTTTCCCGGTAGTTCTAGAGAAAACATCAGCTTGTCCATCTAATCTAGTGCATCCTCTATTGGAGTTTAAATTGACAGAATATACAGTATCGTAGAAGGTTTTAAGCTTTTCGGGATCACAAATATCAGGAGAATCATGAGGTCCACTAATGGTTTTAATTGTCCAAATAGAGTTTTCTTTATCGACATCTTCAATGTTGTTACGAGACGATAAAGGTAATTCAAATCCATAAACA
Organism: Yamadazyma triangularis; assembly: GCA_030573955.1. Taxonomy (NCBI): domain Eukaryota; kingdom Fungi; phylum Ascomycota; class Pichiomycetes; order Serinales; family Debaryomycetaceae; genus Yamadazyma; species Yamadazyma triangularis. Next base: position 18,559 of record JAJMEC010000126.1, on the reverse strand, counting down.
ACTTCTCCATCATTGTCTTGTTTAGTCACAGCAATACAATCACCTCCCATAATCATTCTACCTTGGTGACCACCTAAATTCAATGTTGGAGTACAAGCTTTAGAACCCAAGTATGGAGCTACATCTGGTAATCCACCTTTGATAGTTAAATAAGCCCTAGCACCATTACCAATAGCATCACCTATCTTTACAGTGGAACCAGAAGGAATAGTTATACTAGTGAACATAGGAGCTTTTTTCCCGTTGATTTTAAACTTAAATTCGCCTCCAGTTAAACATATAGTAGCTGAAGTATGGAACTTAATCGTGGGACCTTTTAACGAGATTTCAAGCCCAGCAGTGGTTCTATCATTACCTACAATTAAGTTCCCGATCTGGAAACTTAACCCATCCACAGGACCTCCTAGCGGAATCCCTGCACCATAACTTTCTCTTCCTGGTAAGTCCTGAATGGTAGTATAAGCCCCAGGTTGAATAAACTCCATCAATTGGGGTTCAAAGTCAAATGTGGTGTTCAAAAACGATGTTAATGTGTAACCACTCTGGAAATGAGAAGATTTCAATATCTCAGTTAAGTATTCGATATTAATAGTAGGTCCATTTATATGAGTATTTTGCAAAACTTCTATCATTCCCAAAGTGGCTTTGTGTCTATCAGGACCCCAGACCATTACTTTGGCCAAAAGGGGATCAAAATATGGTGATACTTTGGACCCTGTGGACACCCAATGATCAATTCTCAATTTGCAGCCATTAGAAACTTGTTTAGGGAAATCCACCATATGCAAAATCCCAGGAGATGGTTGGAAATTCTTTACTGGATTCTCTGCATATACTCTAACTTCAATGGCATGACCATTAGGAATAGCTATACCGTTTTCGTCAACTTTATAATCACCTTCAGCAGTCAACACTTCCACAGGAATTCCAACTTCACCTTGAGCTTCATATTCTGCTTGAAGTAACATTAACTTCATCAAATCTACATTGTAGATCAACTCGGAAATCCCGTGTTCTACTTGTAAACGGGTATTCATTTCCAAGAAGTAAAAATCTCCGGTTTTATCATCAACTAAAAACTCAACTGTTCCAGCCGATTTATAATTAATAGAAGCCGCCAAATTGATAGCACACTTACTCAATTTGGTTCTTAACTCCTTGTGATTATAAGAATCCAAAGCAATAAAAGGACTTGGAGCCTCTTCAATGACTTTTTGATGACGTCTTTGAATAGAACATTCTCTTTCTCCAACAGCAATGACATCACCTTTCCCATTACCAAACACTTGAACTTCAATATGTCTTCCAGCTTCTACATACTTTTCCAAGAAAGCTCCTGAGTTCTTAAATAAGGTTTTACCTCTGGAGATAACTTCAGCAAATGATTCTACCAATTCCTTTTCATTATAGGCAACTTTTAACCCCATTCCACCACCACCGGCAGTGGATTTTATCATAATGGGGTAACCAATGGAAGCAGCAGCAGTCACAGCTTCATCACTACTTTCAATCAAATTAGTACCAGGAACAATAGGAACATCATTCTTTTCAGCCAAAACTCTAGCAGAATGCTTTAACCCAAACGTTTCCACTGATTCAACTGAAGGACCAGCAAATATAATCCCTTCTTTCTCTAAAGCCTCAGCAAAGTTACTATTCTCCGATAAAAAACCATATCCAGGAACAACAGCATCAGCTCCATAAGTGGTTGCAACTTTTACAATCTCTTCAATGTTAATGTATGCATTGGCACCAACTCCTGGTAAAAGATATGATTCATCTGACTCCATCACATGCACAGAGTCACAATCTTCAGAAGAAAATACTCCAATTGTGGATAATCCATTTTGTTTGCAACTTCTAATGATTCTACAAGCAATTTCACCTCTATTGGCTACTAAGACTTTATTAATCTTTGAAAATTGTCCCATAACAGAGATATTAAGAGAAGAAAATACATACTGGAATTTTCACTATATATCTAAAACCGTCACTATAAAGAAAAATTGGGGAAGAGTTTCCTCATTGGTGCTTATCACTAATTGCGTTCTATGATTTTCCCGAATTCCGTGATCTTAGTTTATTGTAACTGATTAGGCTATCCGCTTAAGTAACAATGCATATATTTCTTATCATTCTAAAAAGGAAATTACACACTGTATGAAGGTATTTTATATTATTCTGTAATATTTTATATTATTCTATAATATTTTATATTATTCTATAATATTTTATATTATTCTATAATATTTTATATTATTTTATATCATTCTATAAAATATCATTTATTGGAAATTTTTCACCTTTTCCTTTTCTTTATCATTATCTTTATCATTATCTAAATCTAAATCTTCTCCCATTCAATGTCCTTCACTAAAGTCGAATCAGCTTCCTCTCCTGAATACTTAGCTGGTGATGCCTCCGATAACAAAACCATCTTACCCAGATTTGAAATCAATTGTGATATGGGTGAAGGCTATGGGCCTTGGAAATTGGGTCCTGATGCTGAACTTATGCCTTTAATTGACGCCGCCAACGTCGCTTGTGGTGGCCACGCTGGTGATCCTAAAATCATGAAAGAAACTGTTCAATTGGCCAAGAAATACGGCGTTAGAGTCGGGTCTCATCCTGGATTACCTGACAAAATTGGCTTTGGTAGAAGACCTTGGAACATTGATCCTGAAGATGTATACAACTTGGTAGTCTATCAAACTGGAGCCTTAAAGGCGTTTTTAGACGCTGAAGGAATGCCTTTATCTCATATAAAACCTCATGGAGAATTGTACTTCTACGTAGAAAAAGATGAAGGAGTTATGAGAGCGGTGTTAAGGGCAGCTAAAGTGTTCAATGTTCCTGTAGTTGCTGCTAAAAGCTCGCGATACCTGAAAGTGGTTAAAGAGTATAATATGCAATTGATTCAAGAAGTTTACCCTGATTTAAACTATAATCCTACTGGAGATTTGTGTAGAATTAAAGCTGGTCCTAATACTGTTAGAACCCCTGATAAGATCTATGATTGTGTTATGAGAGCTGGATTTGCTGATCAATTGGTAGATGTAAATGATAACGTTATTAATCTTCATTATGATGGAAGTCCTATTTCTTTCTGTTTACATAGTGATATGCCAACAGCTTTAGAAAACGCCGCTAAAGCCCGTGAAGCTATTAATAAAGTTAATCAGGCAATGGGTTACTCCATTAAGTAATAAGCGGAATTTGAATTGGATATTATTATTGTATGCGATTGGGTTTTTATTCCGTGTTCCGATATCTAAATAATTACTCAATTCGTATTTTATACATATATACAACATATATATACATTATAACTATTAGTTTTATATTTGTCGGGTGTATTTTGTATTTTAATTGGATAATATCATATGCGATTAGGATTTTATTCCGTATTCCGATATCTAGATAATTACTCAATTTGTATTTTATACATAAAATATAGACTGTACTGTATCTGTTGCTGTGTCTGTTCTTATATCCTCGCTTATGTATCTGTTCCTATATCTCATTTCCTATACACTTTCCTACATCTCATTTCCTATATCTCATTTCCTATATCTCCTCTCTTATACCTCCTTTCCTACATCTCCTTTCTTATACACTTTCTCTTTCCCTTTCCCTTTTCATCCATTCTCTCTACTCCATTACTTCCTCAATGGAAATGTCAATGGAAATGGAAAATGAGCGGGTCAATTCCGCTATCCTGCATATACTCCCCCAGCATCTCTTCCTCCTGATAAGCTAAACTCCGGGTTAAGTTACCATTGTGATATTCTTTATAGCCAATTTAATAACTAGTTGTCCATTTAAAGAATTCCGCTAAGATAACTTCAAAAACGCAATATTATTAAATATTAAATATGTTTCGATACGATCGCCTTCCAAGAAAACGGGCCAATCTAAAAGCTTCGATAACGGTTTTCAAAATCAAAGTTATCAATTTTGCAATCATTTTAAAGGAATTTAAAAGGAACTTAAAAGGAATTTAAAAGCCTTTATAACACCCACTTATTTTTGTATTGTTTGATATTATTTGTATATTATTTGATATTTTCCTTTAATTGTTATGTCTTCTGGTGTAGAAGCTGGAAAAGTCTTTGGCCAAGATGTTGGTTATGGTATCATTGTAGGAGTTGGTGCTTTGTTTGCTGTTGGTATGGTAGGAATAACCAAAATCTTATCAAGATATATGAATGAAGTTCAAGACTCTGAAATGTTGATGACAGCCAAAAGAAGTGTTAAATCTGGTTTGGTGGCTTCTGCTGTTGTTAGTTCTTGGACTATAGGTAGTACTTTGTTATTATCATGTACAGCGGCTTATTCCAATGGGGTTAGTTCTGCTTATTGGTATGGAGCTGGGGCTTGTGTTCAAATCATTATCTTTAGTACTTTAGCTTTACAAATGAAGAAAAAAGCTCCCAATTGTCACACGTATCAGGAAATTGTTAGAACCAGATATGGTGCTGCAACTCATCTTGTGGCGGTTGGATACTCCTTAATTCAAATGGTTTGTTATACTACCAATCTTTTAATCAATGGTTCTTCTGTTTATGAAGCCATTACCGGTATAAATAGAGATGCAGCTATAGTATTGTATCCTATTGGGGTTATTGTTTATACCTTATTAGGAGGGATTAAAGCCACTTTCATCACCGATTGGACTCATACTATTATCAATTATGCTTTATTAATGACTTTTCTCTTCAATTGTTATACTACCAATACTACTATTGGATCTCCTGATAAATTGTGGGAATTGTTGGTTGAAACTTCTGAAAGAAGACCTATACCTGGTAATCAAGACGGTTCTTTATTAACTTTCACTTCGGTTCAAGGTGGATTATTTGGTTTGGTGTTATTTGGTGCTGGTTGGGCCGCTGCTTGTGATTCCCAACTCTTCCAAAAAGCCATTGCTGCTGACCATAAAACTTTAACTTCCGGTTATATCTTGGGGGGTTTAGCTTGGTTTGCTTTACCTTTCTGTCTTTCTACTACTTTAGGTTTGGCTGCTGCTGGATTGGAAACTAATCCTGTATTCCCAACATACCCAGAACCTATGAGTGCTGAACAAATCAGTGCTGGTTTGGTTATGCCTTTTGCTGCTGAAGCTCTTATGGGACGAACTGGTGTGGCTATGGTGTTAACTATGGTTTTCATGGCTGTCACTGCTGCTTTTTCTTCAGAAACAATCGCTGTTTCGGCAATGGTGACTCATGATCTTTACAAGGCTTATATAAAACCTGATGCTAAAGGTAAAGAATTAGTTTGGGTGTCTAATTGTTGTGTGGTTTTGTTTGGGGTTGTAACTGTAGCCTTGGGGATTGGGTTATCTCATGCTGGATTCGATGTTGCTTTCATCACTACTGCTTCTGGGATCATTGTTAACGTCAATGTCATTGCTATTATCTTCACTCTTTTCTGGAAGAAAATGTCTCCCTTGGCTTACATTGGTGGAACCATTTCTTCAACTCTTATTGCATTTGCAGTTTGGTTTGGGTTCACTGTTTCTCAATCGGGTTATGTTACTTTGGCTACATTATCCACTAATGAAGCTTTAGCTGCTGGTAATACTGTAGCTGTAGGGTGTCCTTTAGTAGTTATGCCTATCCTTGTGTTCATTAAACCTTCTAACTTTGATTGGGATACTTGGTTATTGATTAAACAAGATGATAATGCTGATTTTGATAGAAAACATGGTATTACCAATGCTTTAGATAGAGAAGCTGCTACTAAAGCAGTATTGGATGAAAGACAAAGATTAGATAAAGAATTGTCCAGACAAACAAAAATTGGCTTTGGTTTCGTTGTATTATTTGTTCTATTCTTTTTAATTCTTTTCCCATTACCTTTATACGGATCCAAATATGTTTTTGGAAAGACCTTTTTCAGAGGTTGGATTGTGGTAATGTTCATATGGGGATTCTTTGCCTGTGGTATCATTATGGTGCTTCCCGTATGGGACGGTAAAGATGCTATGATCAGATTATACAAAATCATTGTACTTAAAGAGAAGGATGAAATCCCGGCTGGAGATATTACCTATGTTAAGTCTCTTGAAAATGAAAATGTCCTGTCTAATGCTGATAAGGAAGAATTCATGGTATCTGTTTCTAAAAAATAGTCAATTAATGATATTAATATATTAAATTAAGTCTAATAAACTTTCATCATTTGATGCATTTTTGGAGGAGTTTGTAGTAAAATTGGTGTTGTAAGTGTTGTTATTGGATCTTTCTCTTGGTGTCAATACACTGCCATTGAACCCTGGAGGTGTAGATGGTGTAGAATTCATTGCTGATGGAGTAGAAGGTGCTGATTGGAAATCCAGAAACTCATTCTGTTCATTCATCTTATTGCTCCAAGAACTTTCAAGGGTGTTTAATAATCTTTTTGTAGAATTAGGACCTGTGGCTCCAAATGATAATTGAGGTGCTGTCTTTTGCTGGTCTTGTTTTAAATTTAAGGGACCTGTCTTATTATTAGATGTTGTTGATTGCGATAATGGAGTTGTTGGCTTTGATGGTTGTAAAACATTCTTTTGTACTGTTGGTCTCATTGGTTGCATGGTTGTTTCTCTTGAAGTAGTTGCTGATCTTGTTTGTGGAGACAGTTGATTCTTTTTATTGGAAGGAGTCATAACTGATGACTTTGGTGTGGAAAGTAAATTTTCCATATTCCCGTCATTAAATTTCTGTGTACTAATTAAAGATTCAAAATTCTTACTTGAAGCTTGTTCATTATTAGCAGGTTTTTCAATTTTAGTTGGTAAGGTGGGTAATTTCTTATTTATAAGGACAGTTTGTATTTCATGAATAGATTTCATATAAGTTTTAAATTCACCTTGAGTACAATCATTACAACCAAAAACTAATTTCATGCAAATAGGTAAAATCAAGTCCACAGTTGTTTCTAAATCTAATTGAATATTCTCATCTTTACTTAATTTATTGAAGAAATTCAATACTTTACTAACAATTCTTTTGTCTCTACTTTTCAAATTTTGAAAAATTGGTAACAATTGATCTTTTACAATTATTTTATCAATAATCTTTTGATCAACAAAATCTTCAAATACTTTAATAGTAGCTGTTTTGGTTGATAAGATTGTCGTGGTCTTAAATACTTGTGTGATTAAGGGAAAAAATGTGTTCTTTATGTAGGGGAATTCCAAAATTGAAGCAAATAAATTCATTTTATTTAAAAACAAATCTTGTAATTGAATTTGTTCTTGTTTGAAATGAGCTTCATTCGAAGGTAATGTTAATATAAGTGAAACAGACAGTTTGATTAATTCAGCTGCTTGTTTATCATTTAATTTTTCTAATAAAATTTCCAAATTTTCAATTAAAGTTAATCTAATAACCACAGAAAAATTTATTAATTTTTCAAAACTGTTATTATTTTTATCCTTTTTCCTTGATTTTGATTCTGGTTTTAAAATAGGTTCATATATTCTATCTTGGAAAGTTAGTTGAGATACATTTGATCCAATGGCTAAAATGATTTTTAATACAAAGGATACCAATTCAATTCTAGAACTATCAGAAGTGTCAGATTTATTGGAAGCTACATTTAATTCACCAGTCAATGAATCAATCAAGACTGGTAATAATTTTGAAGTTTTGAAATTTTGAGGAAACTGTTGTAAAAGGGAAGGACTATTAGTATTAGGAGATTTTAATAACCCTTTTGAAAAAATCAACTTTTCATCCAAAGACTTTGTAGAAAATTCATCTATAAACCACATGGCTTTAATTATACTACCACTAAAGAAATCAGAATCGATTAATTGATCTATGGAAAGTCTATCATGAGGATGTCTTGCTAATATAGATTGATAAATTGGGTATAATTTTTCTGGAATTGATTTTAAAACGTATTTTAAATCGGATGTTCGATGATTATAAAATTTCATTTCAAATTTTTTAAATTCCGATTTAAAATCATTGACATTATTAGCATCAAAACAATTGATTAAATATTCTCCGTTGTTGTATATGTAGAAAATCAAACACCCTAACCCCCAAATATCATTGGAAGTATCGAGGGTCAGATTAGTATCAATTAATAATTCAGGAGGCATGAAATTAAGATTAAAATTAGCAAAGGGAACAATGGAGCTATTATTCATAAAATAAAAGTTCTCTCTATCACCAGGAGATAATTCATTTAAATTCTGAGAGAATTTAAACCCCGATAACTTCCAATCACCTTGTTGATTAATGAAAATAGATGAAGGTTGTAGATTTAAATGAATCACAGAACAATAGTTATGTAAGAATTGAATACCTCGACATAGCTCTAAAAGTCCCTTTTGTTTACTCAATTCGTCCATTTGAATGGTATCATCAAAAGAAGTAGTTAATAAAGTATTTACCACCGGTTCCGAAACAAATAAAATTTTCAGCTTGGTTTCTTCCAATACCTCATAAATAGTCAATATTTGTGGATGCTTCAACTTGGTCAATTGACTAACTTCATATTTAAGTATTTCGTAACATTCACTAATGATAACCCGAGGATTCTTTGTATTACTCATGCTAGAACATAGCTTTTGTACTGTAGCCTCAAACTTGGACTTATCAAATATAAACACCGATGCCAACTTACCATTGGTGTTATGTTTAGCCGGATAAACATGCCATGGTTCCGAAACAAAGGTTGCGTTGTTCAGAACATCGTACGTAGCTCGGATCCCTGATTTAAATACTGATTTAAACATGGCGGGATGTGGTCATAGAAGTGTTGTTAGCCGCCAGAAAGTATGTAATATCACTATAAAAGTTGATCCGCGAAGTAGCGAAGTAGACGACATTTTACATAAAAAGTTGAAAAAAAGTTGTTACTAAAGTAAAGTAAAGTAAACCAAAAGTATTAACCACAAAAACACAATGGAGCTTTTGGAAGAGAACTATAAAAATTCAGCAGAACGGTTGGATAGACCATCATCATATTTGATTAAAAAAGCCGTTAGAAGACACAATTTTGAAAACATTGAGAAGTCATTAACACTGAAGACTATTTATGTAGGGAACCTATCCCATTTTACTACAGAAGAACAATTATACGAGTTATTCCAAAAATGTGGTAACATTGACAGGATAATAATGGGACTTGATCGGAATAAGTTAATACCTTGTGGGTTTTGTTTTATAATATATAAACAACAACAAGGATCGTTGAATGCTATGAAGTTTTTAAAGAATACCAGTTTAGATGGACAAACGTTGGAAATCGATCTTGATCCAGGATTTAGAGAAGGAAGGCAATTTGGAAGAGGAATCTATGGAGGACAAGCTGGACAAGAGAATGATTATGGCGATGGTGGTTATAATGGTGGTTATAATGGTGGTTATAGAGGAGGGTTCAGAGGAAGAGGAGATTTCAGAGGAAGACCTTACAGAGGAAGAGGTGGTGGTTTTAGAGGAGGTTTTGGTGGTGGATTTAGAGGCAGAGGTGACTTTAGAGGAAGAGGAAGAGGTGATTTTAGAGGAAGACCTTATAGAGGAAGAGGTGGAGGGTATAGTAGAAGAAATGATTTCCCTACAAGTGGACCAGGACCAGGACCAGGACCTATGGGAGATGATTCAGGACCTATGGAAACTGCCATGGACCAAGATCATCAACCTGCTGAATCAGCTCCAGAACCAGTTTCCGAACCGGCTCCAGAACCGGCTCCAGAATCTAATGGTCAATAGTATAATCATAAACTAGTATAACCACAAACCCCTTAAAAATCATTTATGTAATGTACATACGTATAGTAATGACAACCGTCCAAAATTATGTCTCTACTGCCAAATCTACTACCATCTCCGTTGTTAATTACTTCCATACTTCCCATATTCAGCTGGCTAAGGTGTCGTGTCTATAACCACATATCTTATTGTTCGAGATAAGGTTTATATATTTTTCACGCAAAAAACAACTGACATAGTATCTCACTCACTAACTCACTCACACATCTAATAAACCACACACACACACACACACACACACACACACACACACACACTCATTGATCAAATGTCATCATCAAGAAAGAAGTTATTATTAATGGGCCGCTCAGGTAGTGGGAAGTCATCGATGAGATCGATTATATTTTCAAATTATTCAGCTTTTGATACTAGAAGATTAGGAGCTACCATTGATGTTGAACATTCACACTTGAGATTCTTAGGTAATATGACATTAAACCTTTGGGATTGTGGAGGACAAGATGTATTTATGGATAATTATTTCACCAATCAAAAAGATCATATTTTTAAATATGTTCAAGTATTAATTCATGTTTTCGATGTGGAAAGTAAATCGATTAATAAAGATATTGAAATATTTATAAAATCATTAACTAATTTACAAAAATATAGTCCTGAAGCTAAAGTCTTTGTATTATTACATAAAATGGATTTAGTTCAAATTGATAAAAGAGATGAATTATTTAATATTATGATGGATAAACTACAAAAAATATCCAATCCTTATCAATTTAAATTAATTGGTTTCCCAACATCAATTTGGAATGAAAGTTTATATAAAGCCTGGTCTCAAATTGTATGTTCATTAATTCCTAATATGAAACTTTTCAATGAAAATTTATTAAAATTTAATAATATTTTAGATGCTGAAGAAATCATTCTATTTGAAAAAACAACGTTTTTAGTTATATCATCAACCAATTCTATTAAACAAGCTGGATCTAATATTAGTAATACTCCTGAAATTGATAGTTTGGATCCTAAACGATTCGAAAAAATCTCCAATATTATAAAAACCTATAAACAATCTGTTTCTAAATTAAGAACAAATTTCAATAATTTAATCATTAAAGGTAGTAATAATACTCAATTCTTTATTGATGTTTTAACTGATAACATGTTCATTATGATAATCTTGAAAGATAAACCTGAAGACCAACTGACTGACTCACATCATAATCATAATAACAGTAATAATAATAATAATAATCCTCATCATCATCATAGTAAAGTTATCACCAATAAAGAAGAATTGATTATATTAGAAAATATTAAATCGGCTAGAAAATGGTTTGAAAAGATTGAAAATGTATAACTTCCCCTTTTACTTTAATGAGAAAATAAATATGCTTTTTTTTTTTTTTTTTTTGTGTTTTTTTTGTTTTTTTTTTTGTTTTTTTAGCTAAATGTTGTCTCTATATACTTCAACTTCAGCCTTTCTTTTACTGTCAAAAGCGTACCTGAATAACGATGTGCACCGACCAACTCTTCCCAACGGTACGAAGAAAACGACGAGATTTTGCTAAAAATGTTGAGATATTATAATTATTATTCTTCTTCTAAGTAACTCTTAACAAATCCAGACTATGGGGAAATTAACACAGTTATTATTGCATCCTGATGAATTAAAGGCCGTTATCCAGTTGTTAGGTTTCAGAAAACTGTTTCATAAACGGGATCCTGAAAAGCTGGCACCATCATTAAATAGATGTTATGATATGCTTTATATTACATCTAGATCATTTGCTGCAGTTATTGATGAATTACATCCAGAATTAAAGAACTGTGTTATGATATTCTATCTTCTTTTACGAGCATTGGATACAGTGGAAGATGATATGACCATTGATCCTAAAATTAAACTTCCTTGGTTAAAAAATTTTAATAATTTATTGAATTTAAAAGAATATAGTTATCATCAAGTTAATGAAAATGAAAGAGACCGGGTGGTTTTAGTGGAGTTTACTGATATTTTAACTGAATTCCATAAATTAAAGCCTGAATATCAAGATGTTCTTAAGGATATTTGTAAACAAATGAGTGAAGGTATGTCTCACTATATAGTTGATGAACAATTTAATACTGAAGGGGTTCGTACCATGAAAGATTATGATCTTTATTGTCATTATGTTGCTGGTATAGTAGGTAGAGGTTTAACTCAATTATTTGTTTTGGCAGGTTTTTCTGATACTTCAGTAGCTGATGATAATTTTGAAAAGGCTAATTCTATGGGATTATTCTTACAAAAGACTAATATTATTAGAGATTATAATGAAGATTTGGCTGATGGAAGATCTTTTTGGCCTCGTGAAATTTGGGGTAAATATGCTAAGAATTTACCTGATTTTGCTCAAAATCCTAATTTGGATGAACAAGGAGTTCAATGTATTAATGAGTTAGTATTACATTCATTATCTCATGTTGAAGATGTGTTGGTTTATTTATCATTAATTAAAGATCCTTCTTCATTTAACTTCTGTGCTATTCCTCAAGTAATGGCTATTGCCACTTTGGACATGGTTTATAATAACCCTAATGTTTTACATGGTAATGTTAAAATTAGAAGAGGTACTACTTGTAAACTTATTTTGAATAGTAGAACCTATCCTCAAGTTGTTCAAACCTTTAGAACTTATATCAGAAGTATTCATCATAAATCTAATGTTTCTGATCCTAATTACTTCCAAATTGGTGCTAGATGTGGTAAAATTGAACAATTTTGTGACTTGTTATATCCTGACATCAGTTCTATCCCTAAAGGTGTTGATTATTCTAATGAAATCAGACAATCCGTTATTGAAAGAACTCCTATTGATGATGAAATCTCTAAGGTTATTGGCCTTGAGACCTTAAAGTGTAATTTATCTATTGGTGTCTCAGTATTATTTGTATCCTCATTAGTCATCTACGTCTATAGTTTATTCTAATCCTCTCCATGATGTGTAATTTTAATATAGAAGACAGTTTAATCATTATCGCGATCGCATATACTCAGCCTTGGTCATTAACAAAGGCACAATTACATCATTCTTGATTGAGATTATTTCTTCTGTGTTACACGTTTTAGGGTCAATTGCTATAACTTAATTAATAGAACTCGATGTCTGGTATAATATTCGAAATAAAACCAATCATTTGGTCGGAATATGAACATAGAACTCCCATTTTACTTCAAGATATCAATGGTCCATGTCCCCTTATCGCCTTGGTCAACACTTTAATGCTTAAGAATGATGTTGAAGTCAGAAATTGTCATTTCAATGATGTTCCTGTTACGAATTTACATAATAAAGTGGATGCTTTTAAGAACTATCTTAGTGCTAAACCTAATATCGACTTGAATAGTCTATTATCTCAATTAGGGGATTTATTAATTGCATTTGTTGATGATGGTTCTAATCAAGTTGATTTGGATCAATTGTTAGAGAGTTTGCCGCTATTACATACTGGTTTAACTGTTAATCCTAACATTATCAATGGTGAATTCAATGAGGATGAATTGGCTATTCAATTATTTTCCTTGTTTAAACTAAATCTTTATCATGGTTGGCTTTTGCAGCAAGATTCTCCTCATGATGATAATTTCTCTTCCCAAGAATACCAACAGTTGAGTGATAAACTACAAGAGTTAAAGTATTTTGATTCTATTCAAGATTACTTACTAGAACCTTCTGACTTGAATGATAGTATTAATAAATGGTTAAACTTAAATCAGACCCAATTGACTGACTACGGACTACGCCAATTAAATTCAAAATTAGACGTGAATCAGATTATAGTTTTCTTCAGAAATAATCACTTTAATACGTTGCTCAAAAAGCAAGATAATGATTTTTATTTGTTGGTGACAGATTCAAGTTTCAATAAAAATTCTTCTATTGTTTGGCAATCACTCATATCAATAAGTGGTAAAGATGATTTATTCTTTTCTGGTGATTTCACTCCAGTTCTAGATAATGACACTGTTCAACCTGATGAAACTATAGACGATGAAAACCTTAAGGCTATTAGAAAATTACAAGAACAAGATGATGAAGAGTATGCCAAAAGAATACAACAATCGTATAATAAACAAAACCCTCCTGTTAAACAACCCATAAATTCCAATAAGAAGTCAATCGGTAATAAAGAGACTAAGGACAAAGTTGATAAACATAAGGACAAACCTAAAAAGAGTAAAAGTGATTGTATTATTGTTTAATTTACAGACTATCTATTCATTAACTTCTCTATCAAAATCATCAGCTACGTCACCATTGTTTTCATGTTTGACATCTTCAGAATGATCATTCTCCTTACTTTCTTGATCCTGTGGCTCATGTTTTTCTTCTTGTTCTTCATTCTGCTCTTCTTCTTCTCCTTTTCCTTCCTCCACGTCTTCTTCTTCTTCCTCTTCCTCTCCTTCATACTCCATAGGATCAAATTCACTTCTCAGGTTATCCATCTTTCTCATTTCATTAGTATTGGGTTCTCTTAATTTCAAGTTAATTAAATCATAAGTGTTTTCTTGAACAAATTTATTTATTTGAGTATTAGTAGAAGCTCTGTACTTTCTTAAATCAATTTTCCCACTAATTGGATTATAATAAGCTAATTTTCTCTTCTTACCATCATTAACAAATTTAATGGCTAATTCGGTATTTTCTTGACTATACTTTTGGAAATTCATATCATAATTCTTACCAAATTTCAAATTAAATTGGTCAAATTCATCTTCTTCGTCTAATAAATTCATTGGTCTTTCCTTTTCGGTAGAATTTATCTTTTCATATAATGCAGTAGCATTCTCTGGTTCTGAGTTTTGATACATTGACATCCATTCACCATCAGCACTTGTGATAGGTTTAAATACTGATGTTCTTAAGTTATTTTCGTGAATATCTTCTTGATAACCAGACCCTTGTTGTCTTTTTAATGCTTCTAATTCTCTATTGATAGAAGCAGAACCAATAAATTTAACCGTTAAGAATTTAGAATCCATCATGGAAGTATCCGGTAATAAAGGCCAAGTGTTTACCGCTTTCAACTTCTTTTTAGTTGGATGTTTCAAATCATCCAAATTGTTTAAAGATTTTTGTGTAGCTTCAAATGTATTTTCAATGGCTTTAAGTTGAGACTCAGCATCAAGCTTTTGACTATCATCATCTTTAGCATCTCCGATCTTAGTAGGATCTGATAGTTTTCCTGAAGATCCCATAGACCTTTCAGCTATATATTCAGTTCTTCTTAAGAAAGAAACCTCGGGTTCTTTTCTCGATATTTTACCAATACCTGCATCTCTTAATAAAGCACGATCCTTAGGATGTAATTCAACTGAAGGCCCTTTATATAAAATGCTGTCATCACCGTTATCCAAAACTCCACTGTTGTTAATTAAATTGACATTCATTCCGTTTTCTTCGTCAACATTCTCTATGAGGTTCATGAAATTCTCCTTTCTAAATAATGAAGACATAATTTGATTAGACTCTTCTACCGCTGATGTCTTTGTGGTAGTATCATATTTTATAAACTTAGGATTTAATGGTGGTGGTGGGAGATTATTTATATAACGAACTTTAGCCAAATATTCTTGTCTTGAAGGCTTTTGAATCTTTTGGGGCTTCGACATGATTGAGATTTTGTAATTGAAAAATGTGTTGATAATTTTTCATCGCGAACTTTAAGGTTGAGAGGAAATAATTGGTTTCTTGTAGTATTAAGATTTCTAGAAGTAGTATTACTATTTATGGTAGAAGAAAAAGGAAAGCAGAAACTGAAACTGAAACTAACTTCTATTCCATTGAGTTCCGTTTACAACATAAATCAAATCATTGTTTTCGTCTAAAAATTGTTCGAAGGAACTCTTAAGGACTTTCTTTTGCAACGATTGAATGGTTGCACTGATATCTGCATTATCATTATAATTTTCTGTATTAAAAAGATCCTGTTCTTGACAAATGGCGAAGCTTGAATCCCGAACGTCTTGTTGAGAATCCAAGCTTCTAATGTAATCCACAAACTCTTTAGGGGATCTATGGACACCTCCTTTGTGAATGTAAATTCGAGTAGGTAGAGTATCATCATAACAATCTTGATCATTTTGTTGGTTTTCATCTCCATCTACTGTGTAACTGAATTGGTTAAATAATTGGGTACTGAAAAATAGTTTCTTAAATAACTTAGCATCAGCTATTGTAGCATCTCTTTCCACTAATTGAATATTTAGATTAGGATTCCCTTTGGTTTCAAAAGCATTCATTTGGTTGGATTGTGGAATGACAAATCCAATTATTGTAGGGATAATAAGTGAAATGATAACGTATGTTAATTGTTTCATAATAATGTAGTTAAAATTAAAAAAAAAAAAATAATTATGTGGTTGCAAATGGTACAATTTGATAAATGTTGCAAATTCTATACATTTGTATCATTATGAATGAATCACAGAGACAATAAAAAAAAAATAAAAAAAAAAAAAAAAAAAATAGAAAAAAATAAAGAAAAAACTAAAAAACGAATCTACAAATAATAGAGTCCGTTTTCATCTAAATCTTTATCATATTTTCAAACTTTTGCTTTATTAATTGTCTTGTCTTAGATATCTTATTCTCACTATTAATACCACTACACAATATCGTATACTTTCACCACCTTCACCACTTTCACCAGACTTTTTTCACAAAAAACAAAATCTTTTAAACCAAAGTTAATTACTTCTCCAATAGTAAATCAACAATCAACTATTACATCTACAAAGTCTCTAATGGTTGCAACACCTGTAAGTTCCAGACTCTCTTTATCAGCAATCTATTATGAGCAACAGAGATTGGTAGAAAAGACACGACCCAACCAGCGCACTCACTCACTCACTCACTCACAGTTTAAGGAGAGCCGACTCAAAAGTATAGATAGATTATTGGAACTCATTAGAAAACTATCATGTCAGGAAGGAGGAAAACATTATTAAAAGTCATTATATTAGGTGATTCAGGTGTTGGGAAAACATCATTAATGCAACAGTTTGTTAACAACAAGTTTAGTCATCAATATAAAGCTACTATTGGAGCCGATTTCTTAACCAAAGATATAACCTTAGATAACAATAAACAAGTTACATTACAAATTTGGGATACTGCGGGACAAGAAAGATTCCAAAGTTTAGGAGTGGCTTTTTATAGAGGAGCAGATTGTTGTGTTTTATGTTATGATGTAACCAATGAAAAATCGTTGAACAATTTATCAAGTTGGAAGGATGAGTTTTTAGTTCAATCTAATGTTAATAATCCTCAAGATTTCCCGTTTATTATAATAGGTAATAAAGTTGATGTTGACGAAAGCAAGAAAATTCCTTCCTTACAAAAGAAATTAAATAACATTACTAATAATCAATTAGGTGGATTAAATTATCCTGTATTTGAAACCAGTGCTAAAGATGCTATCAATGTAGAAAGTGCATTTGAAGTAGTTGCTAAAATGGCCTTACAACAAGAAGAATTGAATGATGCCAATGGAAATGATGTCAGTGATGATTATAATGATGCCATTAATATTCATTTAGAAAGTGATTCTGGGGGTTGTGCTTGTTAGATAATGTTTTTAAAGAATGTTTTTTTTTTTCTTTGTTCTTTTATTTCGTCTATATGTATATAATCATATATAATACAATATAACAAAAAGTCTAGAAAAATTATTTTAATACATAAATCTATTTTACTTACTATTTAAACACATACAGAATACCTTAATTAATAAATCAACAAAAGTATTACCAGTCTTAATATCATTTCCTCCACTAGATTGTTGATGATGAGATTGTTGTTGAGATTGGTGATGAGATGGTTTGTATTCAGGTCCATCAATATGATCATACATTCCATCCTCAACATTTTCAACCCAAGCTTTAGGTACTTGACTCATTTTAGCATTGGATAAATCAATGTTTAATACCCCTGAGTTATCAGGATTAATCCGATGTTTTAACTTGGCTTCATCACACATTTCATCAATGGCCGGTTTCAACTTGGCAATTCCATTCTTAGAATGGTTCCCTTTACCAACAATAACATCTAATCTTGACTGATTAGTTTTAATATACTGAATAATTCTTGCTTGTAAGAAAAATTCAGCTTCTTTGATATATAAACCATGTAAATCAACTTCATATTCAGCACTGTCAGTATTATTTTCTCTAAAAACGTATTCTGCTGCTTGTTGATTATATCTTTCTGCTTTAGCCAATACCTCTTTGCTTTCAACACTTAATTCATGGGCTTTTTGTCCATCACCTGATTTATAGGCTTCTTGTGATTTCTTAGATAATTCATTTCTTTTGTCATATAATTTAGACGCTTTATTTCTTAAGTTTGAATAAGTATTATCCGTGGCATGATTATAATCTCTATCAGTAGGTTCATCAAAGAGTAACCTAGCACCTCTATCTATGACATCCATAGTAAAATTATAAAGCTAATTATTTTATAGTGTTTTTTTTTTAAACACTTTTTCAGGTACAATTTCAAATTCTATTTCAGGTAAGGCTGGCTGAAATCGCACAACTAATAATACATCAATCAATGTGGCAGTTCACATATTAAAACTATATAGTGTATAATTTCACTTTTAATTACAATATATATTCAAATTTAATAAACTAAACAACTAAAAAAAGAAAAACTTTATTCTCTAAAAGAGTAAAAGTTTCCCAAAACAAATTAATTAGCTTATTTCTTAGCAGCTTTTTGAGCAGCCTTGGTAACTTTACCGGCTTTGTCAGATTTTTCAACACCTTTGATAACACCAACGGC
>JAJMEC010000125.1:0-43724 GCA_030573955.1 Yamadazyma triangularis | reverse complement strand
GTCCTGGGGGTCCTTGTTGGTGAGGTCCTTTAGGTCCTGGTTGGGGTCCTCTTTGAGGTCCTGTGTTTTGAGGTCCTGTGTTTTGAGGTCCTGTGTTTTGAGGTCCTGGCTGAGGTCCTGAAGGTCCTTTTTGAGGTCCCATTGGACCCGGTCCTGGACCTGGACCTAGACCCGCTCCCCCATTCGGCAAATGTTGAGGCTGTTTCCTACGAGGTCCTGGTCCAGGAGCCTCACCTGATTGAGCCGGAACACTGGATCCCGCTCCACTGGATCCCGCTCCACTTGGCACTTCACTTCTCTGTCTGATATGTCCCGCCGGCTGGAGAATCGTAGGAACTTTATTACTAATTTGGGGCGACGTGGACGTAGTACTGGACGACCCTTGCGACGACGCAAACGATCCTTGTGACTGTTTAAGCGCGTTGACCGGTGGTTTCTGGGCCCCTGGTTTCTGAGCCGCTGGTGGTGGCGGTGGTGGCAGAGGCGATCTCTCGGGGCTGGTACTTTGACTGGGGAGATCATAATGGACGTGTTTAGGACCGTGGGATGAGTTTCGTTTGGTTTCATCCGAGTTTTGTTGGGGAGACGTGGGGGTGATTTCGAAGCTGGGAACAGGGCTGGGACCTGGGACCTGGGACCCTGGACCTGGGACCTGAGACCTTATAGGTTCTGAGTTAGGACCTGGACCTGGACCTGGACCTGGACCCGAGACCTGAGGACCTAGGACCTGAGGACCTGGACCTGGACCCGAGACCTGTGGACCTAGGACCTGAGGACCCGAACCTGGACCCGAACCTGGACCCGAACCTAGGACCTCAGGCCCTCCCTCTTGGACCTGCGACTTTCTCTTTTCCTTATTCTTTTTCTTCTTATTCTTCTTTGGTGATTCAGCAAAGTCCGGGAACGGCATTCCTGGCATTCCTGGCATTCCTGGCGGCATTCCTGGCATATCCGGACCCATGCCTGGACCCATTCCCGGTACATCCATACCGGGAGGACCCATTCCCGGTACATCCATACCGGGAGGACCCATTCCCGGTACATCCATACCGGGAGGACCCATTCCCGGTGGGAACATCGGCGGCATCCCCATTAAACCATACATGGGAATATCATCCTTTTTCTTTTTATTCTTCTTCTTCTTCTTTTCCGTTTTGGGACTTTCGGTTTCTTCATCAGGAGCTAAATGTTCATTGATGATATCGGTGGACACTCCGGGCGATTCCGGGGCAGGGCTGGGTCCGGACCCAAGAGGTGGAGGTCCTGGAGGTTCTGGGGACCCGGGTCCTTGGATCTGAGGTCCTGGACCTTGACCCGCACCTGGACCCAGGTCAGGACCCGGTACATAGTACTCGTGGTATGGGTCCTGGGCCCGGCGGGCAAGGTCCTCTGCCTTCTTCTCGTCCTCAGTCTTATACCCGGCGTAGGGTTCAATGAACTCCGACGTAGACAGGCCCGAAGGCCCTGGCGACCGTGAAGGTGACCGTGCTGGCGACGACGCCGTCAACAGTTGGGTACTGGGAGGTCCTACGTTATTGTAGACGGGGTGCGGAATTTGGGCCTGAAAGTGGCCAGGTCCTGTAGGACCTGTAGGACCCAGGGCCATTGGACCCAGGGGATTTTGCCGTGGTATCGTGTCGGCGGCGGCGGCGGCGTCGTCGGAATCGTCCAAGGTAAGCGTGCCCACGTACTGGGCGTAGTCGTTAAGCTCATCATGGGACCGGTCAAAGTCCATCAGGGGGAGTCTTTGTGGCGGGGAGGGGCCGGAGGGCGAGGTCCCAGGAGGCGAGGTCCCAGGAGGCGAGGTCCCATTGGACCTAGACCCATTGGACCTAGACCCATTGGACCCAGGTCCCTTAGACCCAGGTCCCGGCTTCTCCACCGGAAGCGGCTTCTCCCCCACATCCACCGTTCGCACCGGCGGCTCCGGAAGCGGCATATCCTTATAACTATCCGACACTTTCCGCAGGCCCTTGGCCGGGGTCCGCGGTGGCGTCACCGACGCCGTCACCGACGGCGACCGGGAATTACCACGGGACGCCACGCGATCCACGCCAAACCGCGACGTATACTCATCCACTCCCATAGCGGTCTCACTAATAATTAACCACTTTTGCATCCCCATAACCCCAGCTTCTACCACCAACGACCGACCAAACGTCTGTTTCTTCGCCGCCGGCTGGTCCGACGCTAGCGTACTAAGCCACGCCCATATATAATAATCCTGAATCGCCACATTAGTAATGGATATTTCCAGGTATAACGGAATATTATCATCTTCAGGAGGCCCCGCCATAGGCCAGCCGGGACTAAGCCCGTGGCGGCGTGGCGGCGCGTCCTCGGTCAACCGCGACAACACTCGCCGCGACTCCTCAGTCATCAGCGCCACAATCTCCGCCGTGGACCCGCGATCAAATATGTTTTTGAGGATAGAATAATTTTCTATGGACACAAACGCGTCCTTTTTGTGGAAATGAAGCGTGTGCCGCACCTTCAGCATTAATTGGTAGGCGTTGGCCGACCGCCGCGTCGACCTAACCAGCACGCACGGTACCGTAATTACCGCCTTCATACTGTCGGCGCCGTCCACCGGCGGGTAACTATTGGTAATAAGAAGACTTTGTAATGTCTTCGGTAACCGAAGCGTGTCCATATCACTATCGGGGAGCATGGCCCGAAGGAACGCCATCAATAAATGGAACATGGCGTCAGTGGTAGGTTTCCAGGCGGCAAGGCCCTGGGAGAAATCAGGGTCGCGGGCCGCCGTAGCGTCGTAGAACGCCAGGGCCAGAGCTCGTGCCGCGCCGTGCAGATCAAATGCCCACACCGCCGCCATTTTAGCCACCTTTCGACCCAGAAGCAAATTATAGTGCGCGTTGGAGGCTACGCCCACCAAGAGATCAAGGAAATCATACACTATGGAAGCGTGGGCCGGCGACGATAAACATTTCGGCATAATGGTTAGAAATCCCGTCTTGGGGTACCCGGCGTCGTGTTCTTTACGGCGGAATTCTAAGTACACGTCGTGGCCTATGATTTCTCCGCCCGGGAGCCGGGCCCATAAGTACTTTAAACAGCAAATAAGGGTGAATTCATCAGTTTTGGTGATGATTTGTTTGAGACGGGATTCTTCAACGAGTTCCCCATTAGGGAATAGTGAATCTAGAAGGATTTCGAGTTTGTCATCATCAACTTTCAGCCGAAAAGGAAGGAAAATATGGGGAGTTTTAGTGCCTCGAGCTTTAATTTCTTGAGTTGTTAGGTGAATAAGGGATTTGAGGTTCTTTCTAGTGAACTGGGAAGGGTCTATGGACTCCGAGGTCCTGGAGTTGGAACGTGGAAGCAGAGGAAGGTCCATAAAGAAACAGTGAAGAAGAGTTTGTTTACGCGCGATCAGGTGTTGAGGTCCAGTGATGGATCTGGGGGAGTAGGACCTGGGATCTGGGAGAGTAGGACCTAGGACCTGGGGAGGTCCCACAGAGGACCTGAGGACTAGGACCTTGGACCTGGGGAGGTCCCACAGAGGACCCAGAGAGGACCCAGGACCCAGGACCCAGAACCCAAGACCCAGGACCCATAACCTCAGGACCCAGGACCCAGGACCCAGAACCCAGAACCCAAGACCCAGAACCCAGAACCCAAAACCCAAGACCCAGAACCTCTCTACAACAATCACTCTATAATTATATTTGCTATAAGACCTATATTTCTATGTATTTTGTAGCTGTTGCCAGCTATTTATCTGCTGTCACTAGTTATACCTACCACCTCTCACTACCCCTACGACAAATGCCCCATCAGATGAAGATCCATCATACTATTCACCGCCCGTAAATTAACATTCCCCATCTCAACATGATTCTCCGGTTGATGATTCAACGACTGTAAATTCGACATACTATTAATCGCCCTTATATCCGCTTGTGGCTGTTGCATATTAGCCGCCGCCGGTAAATCAGACATACTATGGTGACTTACAAGATTGGACTGGAGATGAGGGGGGAGATGGGAGATTTGTGGGTGGCCCTGGCCGTGGCTCTGGCCGTGGCCCTGAGGGATTTGTTGTTGGACCTGGCCCTGAGGGATTTGTTGGACCTGACCTGGGACCTGACCTGGGACCTGACCTGGGACCTGACTTGGGACCTGACTTGGGACCTGACCTGGGACCTGACTTGGGACCTGGTGCGACATTGGGACCTGGTCCTGCGACATCTGCCCCGACATTTGTCCTGTCATCTGCCCCGACACCTCCCCCGGAATCTCCTTCCCCATAGCCACATACTCCGCCCGGTCCACTATCCCCATCAACTGATCAAATCCTCCTACCGCCGAAACCAACATAGGACAGTTTTTGTGACCACCCAAAATATTCCGAAGTCCCAAAATCTCATCTCTCATTTGTTGATTGTGATCCATCATCTCTTTGTAGCCGGAGGAATAAAACCGAAGTTCTTCTTCCATTTTTTTTATCAGTTGTTTCTTTCTCTGACGACATTTTGACGCCGCAAGACGATTCCGTTCTAAAAATTGTTTTCTTTTCTCTTCTTCCGTCAAGTCGTCGTCCTTGCCGTTTACCAGGAACACTTCTGGCTCGGGCGTAGGCGGAGGCGAGGGCGACTCTTGTTTAAGTTTCTTTTTGCGGCCGCGGGCTTTCTTTTGCTTGGGCGAGTCTTCGGCGGAGCGTTTACGTGACTCGGGGGAGTTGGACTGGGGCGCAGGAGGTTGAGGCGCAGGAGGTTGTGGCGCAGACGGTTGTGGCGCAGACGGTTGTGGCTTGGACTGAGTATGTGATTGCGGAGGCGCGCCTTGGGTCCCGTGGGTCCCGTGGGTCCCATGGGTCCCTTGGACCTGTTGAGTCCCATGAGTCCCTTGGACCTGTTGAGTCCCCTGGGTCCCCGGGACCTGGTGTCCAAGCCCAAGTAAACTCGAGAGTCCCGGGGTTATAGGACCATTAAGAAGCCCATTAGGCGTTAAAAATTGCCCATTAAACGAAAAATTATTACCGCCAGGTGTTAACCCCGTCCGCATGTGTGACTCATTAGGTGTTAACCCTGACTTCCGCTGGTGATGGGCCGAGGGCGTCTGTCCTGTGGTGTTGATTTGTGGGAGGTTGACGTGTCCCGGAGCCCCCGGGTGCGACGAGGCTGGTGCCTGCATAGAACCTTGGGGTGTTGGTCCCAGCGCCGGCGCCGGGTGGCCGTGAATAGGTCCATGGCCGGGTCCAACACCAGGTCCAACACCAGGACCAACACCGGGACCAACACCAGGCCCAACACCAGGACCAGGACCATGTCCCGGCGCGCCATGTCCCGGCGCGCCCTGTCCCACCACCGTCCCCGGCGCAGTCCCGTCCTGACTCGCAGTCAATAAACTATTCCACAACGTTCCACCAGGTGTCGCCGCCATAGACATTCCTGGTGATAATCCCAATGGCGGTAATCTACGTCCTCCTGGTGTTAATATCATCGTGGATCCTCCTGGTGTTCTTTGTACTCCTTCAACACTTAAATTAGGAAGTTGAAGATTATGTCTATTACTACCATCTCTGGTATCACCACCGCCAGGTCCAGGTCCCGTGGAAGGGTTTGATACCGATGATTCCTTCGACGCAAATGATCGTTCGAACGGATTTGGTTCCAAATCGAATGACGTGGTTTTCAGCTAAAAAAAAATGACGTTAGTAATTACAAATTCGGAGTTTTTCCCAATAAGATTAGGGATGACGTAATGGGGCCCGATATGACGACGTGAAGAAGTGGGGAGAAATGGTGCTACTTCGACGGGGGAAGTGGGAAGGGGGGTTTCTGGGCCGGGGAGTAACGTGGTGATGGTGTTAAAAGTTGATACATACTTCGCCAGACATCAAGTGGAGATGGAATTGAATGTAGAGGAAAATTTTTATGGTTTACGTCATTGAATGCGAGGGGGATTAAGGTGTGAGGAGTGCGTGAGCGGCACGTGCGAGGCACGTGAGCGGCACGTGAGGATTACAAAGACAAGAAAAGTTTACAAACACACAAAGGTTTACACACAAAGGTTTACAAACACAATTTACGAAAGACACAAAAAAAGGATGATCACAAACATACAAAAAGGACTAATAGTCCACAAAAAGACAAAGAAGTTTACAAAGACAAAGAAGTTTACAAAGACAAAGAAGTTTACAAAGACAAGAAGTTTACAAAGACAAGAAGTTTACAAAGACAAAGAAGTTTACAAAGACAAAGAAGTTTACAAAGACAAGAAGTTTACAAAAAGACAAAAGGTCCACAAAAAGACCAAAAGAACCACAAACACAGAAGAGTTCACAAACACACAGAAGAGTTCACAAACTCAACTCCACAAACACAACTCCACAAACCCAACTCCACAAAAAGAATATGTGATTAAAATAACTTCACAAACCTATAAAACTATAACCACTCCTCTACTCCACCTCCTCTACTGTAACTCCTCTACTTCCTTCTCCACACCTTTATCAGCAGGAGCCGCTTTAGGCATCTTCTTCTTATCCACTTCAACATCCACCTCTTCCATCTTTCTATCCCCAAATTGTCTTCTCCAACCAGTCTTAAATTTCCCCATTTCAAACCTAGGAAATGGATGGGCTTCAGTATTAAACACATACTTATCCAATGGTACCTTATCATTATCATCAAATAACAAATACAAATACTTCAACGTCTCAGCAAACCAAAATGATTCCAAATTATCTCTTTTAATTGGTGGTATTTGTGTCATATCATCTAATGAAGTATATGAAACATCACCTTCTTCATTAACCACTTTAGTATATTTAATAAAACTTTGAAATATCTCATATCCATATTGTCTATACTTTTCATCACCAGTAATTCTGTACATATAGAACAATGATTCCACGGTTTCTGGTCTTTGAAGATTATGTCTATCTAACCGTTTAATATAATAATCATAAGTTTTGAACTTATCTGTGTTAAATACCACAATCTCGGGTGAAAGACCTGTAGCCGTATCAGCATACATTTTATAACAACTATAAGTCAAATCAGCCCCAAATTCAAAGTCATTCTGTCTATCTTCATTCCAAAATGATTGTTTTTGAGCTTCTTTTAATGACATTCCATCTGTAGCTCCTAAAGCTACTAAACCTCCATAAAAACACACTAAATGATCCATTTTTGGTGATAATGGACCTCCAATTCCATGTTCAAGCTCTCCAACATATGTTAACCGATTAGGTAATGATTTCCCCATCATATGTTTCTTAACTCCATCCAAACTTTGCTTAAACATATCCCAATAAACCCGTTCTTGCTTATTAGTCTGTAAATATTGCTTTAATAAGTACTCATAGTAAGAATCGCCACGAGATCCAAGACGTATCAACCGTCCCTGATACTTTCCCGTGTCAGGTTGAACATATATCGGCACAAGACCATCCTGAGGATGATTAGTTTCTTCCAATACTTCCATAATCTTCTCTACTTTCTCCCAATACATGGTTTCTCCAGTCAAATAACTCAAGTATTTGAATTCCAATTGTAAAGTAGTTACTTCTGCCGTAGAAGAAGCTCCATTATCAACATGATTCTTAACTCCTTGACCGGTTTTAAGGTTCACAGAAGAGTAAGGAACTCCAGTTTTGGAATCAAAGCCTCCAAGCAACGCATTGGCTAAATCTACCGCCGTATCCAAGTACAAATCATCATTAGAAAAGTGAAATGCCGATAATAATCCTCCCAACATTCTGATTGTGGTTTCAAAAACACTAACTTCATAGTCGAAATCGTATTCCAAATCGTGTTTGATCCAATCCCGAGCTCTTTGTACTTCTTGATCACAATCCATAATCATTAAAGTATCTAAAGAATCCACAATCATCCAACCAAGAGGCCGAGGTCCCATATTTTCTCCGGTTTGACTTATGGGATGATATACATCTTTCCCCCAGCCAAACTTTTCATAAGTGTGCCAGGATTCAAGAAAGGCGGACTTAACTTCGGCCTGGGCTTGGGTCCAGTCGGGGTATGCTGGGGACGACGATTGGGACCAATTGAAGAGTAAGTACACAAAATAAATGGCCACAGAAGCAATGAAGGATTGAAGGATCATTTTGGTTTTAGAACGACGGGGTTTTAGATTATTTGGTTTATCTTTGTACAAAGGAAGAGTCGTCATAAGATCACGAACGGAGTGAGAGAAGGAGTGAGATCGATTTTGAAGGATTTTAGAACGGAGTGAGAAATGGTTCTAGGAGACAAGTGGTTCTAGGAGAAGTGAAATAGGGCGGGGCGTCGCGGTAGAGAAAAAAAGTTTGGTCGAGGCGTGGTTCTACAGGAGGGTGCACAAAAGTGAAAAGTACACAAACACACAAGGGTACACAAAACACATAAGGGTACACAAACACACAAGGGTACACAAACACACAAGGGTACACAAACACACAAGGGTCCACAAACACAAGTCCACAAACACCTAATCCTACACAAAACCCTCTTGATTAATTACTTATATTACTTTTTTTATACCAATAAATATAGATAAATACCTCCCCCCCCACTTAATGAAATAACCTAAACCTCTTCCCTTCTCTAGACAGCTCCCGTGACAGTTGGGCCGACAGTTGGGCCGAATTCAATGCTGCTTTAAACCGAGGATCATCCAATACATTACTTCTTCCTCTTTCATCCAAATTAGTTGATGAAGGATTTCTTGAAAGAGTAGGACTTGTGGTTGTAGATGCCGATTTAAACATTGAAGTTTTCTTTTTATCTTTAACAAAAGTATGAGAAATATCAATATTCTTTAACCAATCAGCAAAATATTTGGGAGAATCAATCTCTTTAGATAATATTTCAGAATGATTATAAATAGTTTTAACCACAATTACAGGAACCATTCCGCATTCAAGAAAATACCTTGAAAGTGATGCTGTTTTAGTAAGGAACTTATGATGTTGTTCTTTAGCTTTATTAATCTCACGATCTTGAATTTGATGAGTTCCTATAGCCATCATAGCGGGAGAATACTCTTCAATAGCATCTTTTAATAGCTTTTGGGGATTCCCTATAACCAATTCATACACTATAGAAATCTTTTTATTATGTTTGTTTAAACTTTCAAACTGTTTAAGAGTGATATTAGCCGAATCTCTATTAAGTTCAGGTTGATATCTTTCATCCAATACTTGTAACACAACTATAGTATCACCATGCATAACCATTTCATCAAATAACCATTCAATTGCTTTTAATGATTCTTGATCATTATTATAACCAGTAAGGAAAGTTTTATTATTCCGTCTAAATTTGAATTTAGGATGTTTTTCCTTTAATGTAAGGGATTTTTTGGGGTTTGTGGTTGAAGAAGTATCAAAAGAAATCCCTCTAGAGAATAATTTAGGCCTTTCTTTAAGTTTTTCTTCAGAAAATGAAGGTGAAGTGCTAAGACTTTGAGGAGTACTTGAAGGATTACTGGTACTAAGACCATTGGAACCAGGACCATTGGAACCAGGACCATTGGAACCAGGACCATTGTTAGAACCAATACCATGATTATTAGACCCAGAATTGGACCCAGGAATTCTATTACTAAAATAATCACTACCAATAAATGACCCAGAAGGTGAAATAAGTGGTGTAGTATTATTAGACATCCGAGGCGATGTAGCCGAATCAGAATCAAAATCATCATAATAAATTCTTCCTAATAAATCAGAAGAATTATTCTCTTGTGCATAATGATCCACAGTATCATCACTCGTATGATACATAAGAGAATTCATATGAGTATTTTTAGATGTCTGTTTATCGAATTTCTCTTTATTTTTAACTTTAATCACTACTCTATCAGGAGATTCACCGGGAGAAGGAGTTGAAGATGTTGATGATGAAGGAGGTGCTTTTTCTGATTTAGCCACATCTTTTGCTAAACCTTCAGAAGGTTTTCCAGAATCTTTTTCAGAATCTTTTTCAGAATCTTTTGATTTCTTCAGATTCCGTCTTTGTAAACTATCTTTAAAGAATCCCATTAATGATGATGATGATGATGATAATGACAGCAAGAGATGATGAAGGAGATGAGCGCGAAGCAACGACTGTATAGAAATGGGGCTCAGCGGCGATAGAGCGGCGGTGACAGCGCGACAGAATGTCGCGATGTGTCGTTAAGTTTACGAGAGGTGGCGCAAAAAACCCTTTCTGTGGCATTAAAAGTTTACAAAAATAAAAACAACCACAAAAGACATACAACTTTTGATTTGTATTTATCTATTGAAGGGGGAGATTGTTGTGAACTTGTGTGAACTTGTGTGAGCTTGTTTTTGTGAACTTGTTTTTTTGTGAGTTTGTTCTTTTGTGAACTTGGTTTTTGTGAACTTGTTCTTTTTGTGAACTTGGTTTTTGTGTATTTTCTAATATCATTCTATCATTGAACTATGGCTTTGTTTCAAGAGTCATTGAGAAGTTGTGAAGTTATGAGAACTTTGGTGATGCTTTGTTTAACTTGATTCTCCTTTGACTTTCTCGTTAGAGAGACTCTTGAGACTATTCTCCTTTGTGACCAAGGGTCACAAAAAAAAGAGTACAATATCCACAAAATCACATTTATCCTTTTCTCTTTCTCTCCTTTGAGTTTCTCTAACCAGAAACTCTACTGCTTAAACTCACATAGACCTTCCATTCTCCACACCAGAATTCCTCTCAACTATCCCCCATATCCTATCCATCTTTATCCCCCCAATATCATCACTAACATAAAACTTTCTCCTTCCATCTGTCCATGAACTATATGGTAATAACACTCCAGATTTATCCAATTTCAAGTCTTGATTAACTTTAACCATCTCATTATAAGTTTTACCTCCAGTAAAACCAAGTTTCTCCATAATAAGTGTTTCATCTTTAACTAAATTCTCTAATGTTTGTGGTTCATCTTTATTATAAAGACGAAATATTCTAGTAACATAATTATGGGTTTTGTACTGAGTCCACAAAATCGGTAATAAACTTAATCCTATAGCGGCTAATGCGTAACTATTATCAAAATGAGGAGATTCATATAATAATTTACCGCCATAACCGCCTAAAACCCCAAAACTAAGAGTTAATCGTTTCAATAATGATACATATTTAGCGCCAGGAGCTTCATAAAGCAGCAGATATGATAACCGGAAGTTTGACGGAAGGGATTCGGAACGGAAAAGGCCTTTTTTAACAGTCACGGGATCATCAAGAAGAGTAGGAGACCAAGGATTATTGGAGGAAGAAGTACTTTCTGGGGAACCAAAAGACAGGGAATTGAAGGAATTAAGGAGGGAGGTGGAGGTGGAGAGGTGGAGGGAGGGGAGTAGTGTTGGACGTAGTGGATGTAGCTTTGGACGTAGCGTTGGACGTAGCGTTGGACGTGGAATTAAATATAATGGACGTAACATAGTGAGAAAGTACAAAGAGAGAAAATGAGATGAGAAAAGAGATGAAAAATGGAGACAAAAATAGTGAGAAATGGTGAGAAATAGTGAGAAATAGTGAAGACACTCAGAAACAGTGAGAAAAAACACTCAGAAATACCGACAATTTTAGTGAGAAAAAAAAAAAACACAGTAACAAAAATGAAAATGAAAATGAGAAAATATTTGTTTTTGTGACCCTTATTTTTTGTATTTGTGGACCATTGGGTCACAAAAAGAATTAACAATATCCACAAAAACAATATAATATCCACAAAAAGACATTTTTCGTCTCTCCTCTCTCCCCCTTCTCCCCCTTCTCCCCCTTCTCTATCAACTTCTACCTCCCTCTACAACTTCTCCCACTTCGTTCAAAAACTTCGTTGTCTCTTGTACAACTTCTCTCACTTAGTTCAACAACTTGTACAAGAAACGACCCTCGCCCATCTCAACCTCCTTAACCTCCTCTTTCTCTTCTCCATCCCATCATGGACTCCGACGCTACCAACAGATTTGTCCCCGAATACCGGAGAACTACCTTCAAAAATAAAGGCCGTTTCCAAAGTGATGAACTTAGAAGAAGAAGAGAAACTCATCAGGTCGATTTACGGAAACAAAAACGTGAAGAAGTCTTGAGCAAAAGAAGAAACTTCACTAATCAAGATCAAGATTCTGAAGATGAAGATGATTTTGCTGGTCATATTAATGCAGAAGAATCACAGTTTTTAACCAGTTTCATGGCGGAATTGCCTAAGATGGTAGAACTCATTCAATCTCCTGATTTTGATCATCAATTAAATGCTACTGTTAAGTTTAGACAGATTTTATCTCGTGAACATAATCCTCCTATTGATGCTGTTATTCAATCTGGCGTCATTCCTACTTTAGTGGAATTTATGAAGGATGAACATCCTGATATGTTACAATTGGAAGCCGCTTGGGCCTTAACTAATATTGCTTCTGGTGATTCTAATCAGACTAAAGTCGTGGTGGAAAATGGTGCTGTGCCTTTGTTTGTAAACTTATTATTGTCACAATCAGTCGAAGTTAAAGAACAAGCCATTTGGGCTTTGGGTAATGTTGCTGGTGATTCTACTACTTACCGGGACTTTGTGTTACAATCTGGAGCCATGGAACCAGTATTGGCCTTATTTAATAGCTCCAAAATGTCCTTAATTCGGACCGCTACTTGGACGTTATCCAACTTGTGTAGAGGTAGAAACCCTCAACCGGATTGGAACACGGTTCAATTGGCTATTCCTACTTTGGCTAAACTTATTTATTCTGTTGATACTGAAACTCTTATTGATGCTTGTTGGGCAGTATCATATTTATCTGATGGACCTACTGATGCTATTCAGGCTGTAGTTGATGCCAGAATTCCTCAAAGATTAGTTGACCTTTTAGGTCATGAATCTACTTTGGTACAAACTCCAGCTTTACGTTCTATTGGTAATATTGTAACTGGTAATGATTTACAAACTCAAGTGGTTATTAATGCTGGTGCATTACCAGCATTGGCTCCTTTATTAAATTCTCCTAAAGAAACTATTCGTAAAGAAGCTTGTTGGACTATTTCCAATATAACTGCTGGGAACACAGAACAAATTCAAGCTGTTATTGATGCTAATTTGATTCCTCAAATATTACGTCTTCTTGTGAATGGTGATTACAAAACCAAAAAGGAAGCTTGTTGGGCCATTTCTAATGCTTCTCTGGGGGCTTTAACCAAACCTGATCAAATCAGATATTTAGTTAATCAAGGTTGTATTAAGCCATTATGTGATTTATTGGCTGTGGCTGATGCTAAGATTATAGAAGTCACTCTTGATTCTTTAGAGAATATTTTGAAGATGGGTGAATTGGATAAAGAAGCTAGAGGGTCTCATGTTAATGAATATGCTTTATATATTGAAGAAGCTGGAGGAATGGAAAAGATTTTTGAATGTCAAGGAAATGAAAATGAAAAGATTTATGAAAAGGCTTATAATATTATTGAGAGATACTTTTCTGAAGATGAAGTTGATGATGATATGTTGGCACCACAAAACTATGGGGAGACGTTTGGTTTTGGTGCTGGGAATCAAGAGAGATTTGATTTTTGAGTCAATGCCGGCTAAAAACTTTGCTTTAATTCCTATATCTCTTCTTTCATTGCTTAATCCTTCATCCTTAATCTTTCCAGCTATTTTCTTCTCTCTGCATTCCTTAGGAAATGATGTCTCTGTTATCTCTATATAGTTAATATACGTAAGTGATCGCTTGTGTTTTTGTGGTGGTTGTGTTTGTGGTTGTTGTTTTTGTGGTTGTGTTTTTGTGGTTGTTGTTTGTGGTTGTGTATTTGTGGTTCTTGTATTTGTGGTTCTTGTGTTTGTGGTTCTTGTGTTTGTGGTTCTTGTGTTTGTGGTTCTTGTGTGTTTGTGGTTCTTGTGTGTTTGTGTATCTATTTATGATTCTTATGTATTTGTCGATATTTATGTCCATATTTACGATTGTACCACATCCACTGACCTCGCTAGCTCGACCTAGCCTTAGCCCGGGCCTTCGCCCCCTGCTTCACCATACTAGTAACAATCTCAAACGCTATCTGGGCCCCATTAGTAGCAGTAATCTCAGCATTATCAAACGCTGGCGCCACCTCTACAACATCTCCTCCCACCACAGTAAGTTCCTCTATAGCTCTCAACACATAAATTAATTCCCGTGGTAACCATCCGCCCGGCTCCTGAGTCCCGGTACCACTTCCAAACCCTGGGTCCAAAGTATCAATATCCACAGAAATATACGTCGGAGTTTCCTTAGGAACTCGGTCTAAAATCGTCTTAATAACATAATCCACTCCCTTAATCCAAATATCATCAGCATAGATCCGAAGAAAGTCTTGGTCGTCGTCGTCCAAGTAATCCTCTATTCCTGAGAGCTTGGTCCGAACCCCGGCGTGGACGTTGTGCGACGTAGTAAGCCCTTCCTCGTGCGCTTTCCAAAGCATGGACCCATGAGTTAGTTCCGCTTGGTCCAGATGCCACGCCGAAGGATATTTATCAGGTTTCCAAGTATCTAAATGAGCGTCGAAATGAATAACATTTACCGGTCCATAAACCTTTTTAAGCGCTCTTAAATGTGGCAATAATACGGAATGGTCTCCGCCTAGGGCGACGTACCGCGGTGGTAACTCAGAGTCGACCGAAGTCCGCCGTAAAAGAAGCTCCTCAAACGCTTTTGTCATCTGTTCAAACGCCAAATGATTATCCATTGGTGTCACGGGAATGTCACCACAGTCCAAAATCTTGGCCCACGAGGTATAAGGATTAAACATGGCTCTTTGGTTGAAACCTCTAAGAGAAGTTTGCCGCTGGGACGCAGACCTAATTGCCCGCGGACCAAACCTAGCACCAGGACGGTACGACGTCGCGGTATCAAAGGGCGCGCCAATAATTCCTACGTCGAACTGTTGGTCGGCTTCGATAAGACACTGGACGTGGGGCAAATGAGCAAAGGTATTAATGCCTTGAAATGGCCACGCTTCGCCCCAAAGTTCCTTCAATGGTGGGTCGCCAAAGTTAATGGAATCGGGCGAGGCCTTGACTGACGCTAATAATAGGGAATATACAATGTTAAGCAACATAGTTGAAGAGGAAAAGAGAAGAAGGGAAGAAGGGAACGTTATCAGGGAATAAGAGGAGCGGAAATGGAGCGGAATGAGTTGCCGTATGGGGTAGGTAGGTTTGGGTTTTTGTGTCTTTGTGTCTTTGTGACAAGTGCACAAAAAGTGCACAAAGTGCACAAAAAAGGCAGGAAGTGCACAAAAAGGCAGGAAGTGCACAAAAAGTACACCTTTTGTGTTTTGTACACACACACACGACACACACGACACACAAACACAAACCCAAACACAAACCCAAAAACCCAATCACCGCCACACACCTCTTTTTTTTTCTCGTCCTACCGCACCTCGTTCTACCACCGCACTCGTTCTATCGTCTCTCTACACTCACCACCTCCATGTTCTCCGACCTAAAGAAAGTCGTCAAAAAGATTGATGGTCAATTAAAAGACACAAAACAAACTTATGATGATTTGAAACACAAATATAATTATGATCGGCCTCCAATGCCGGTTCCGGGAGAAGCGACAGGAAATTCAGGGGGAACCCCTTCTGGAGCCCCTCCACCGCCCCCTCGGCCTGGCTCTGGTACCGCGTCTAGTACCGCGCCACCACCAGCTCCACCACCAGCTCCCGCCCCCGCTGGACCAAACGATATTTTCTCCGCGCCAATCTCGACCCAAGAACCCCCTTCCATGTTCCACCGCCAACCACACCACCAACCCCCCGTGGGATGTCGCCATTCTCCCACCGATTCTCCCATCCAAACCAACAATTTCTACAATAACTTAACCTTGGACGACCAAACATTCCCTGTTTGGACTCAACCGTACTCGTTATGGGTCACAAAAGCCCCCGGCCGCCCCGCGGGAATGGCGTTTAACCACACCGACGCGACACAAAGAGTCTATGGACCCGAACCTGAGGCCAACCCCGTCCAATTCTACTTCAATCCGCCCCGAATTGAGTCGTTTGTGTTCACTTCCGACGGGTTTTCTGATAAAAACCTTCAAGTTTTCCTTGATAATCATGAAAAAATGTCCGTTACCGCCAATATTAGTGCCGGTGGCGATTGGTCTCGGTCCATTTCCATGCCGCTTTGTCAGGGGATGGGATTTGTTACCGCCGAGTACCGCCAGCTGCGCGTGGTAATCTTCTCCCAAGTCGGCGTACACTACCTCGAGCCCGCGGGCCGCTGCGGCCCCACTGTAAAATATACCGCGACTTTATTCAACCAGGTCACGTGGTCAATTTACATTAGCGGGCTGGACCCGGACATTAATCTCCGGGTCGAAAACGGGTCCATTGTGTCCGACCGGCCTTCAAATTCCGTCGTCCAAATCGCGCGCGGCCAGTGTTCCGCCTACGACCAAGCCGCGGGCCGATACCCCACGGCATGCCATTTACGGGGTGAACCCACCACTTCTGACGGGAAAAAGTGTCAATATCGGTTCCATTACAGTCTTTGTGGATCCTCATTAAGTAATAATACGATTTTGTGGTGTTTCCCTCATCATTATGAAGTAATTTCATCACATTTACGCCAAAATGACATCGGAATCACCCTCGATTCCACCGTAAAAGGCCCCATGAAGGGATATCTTGCTTCGGAACTTGTAATGGAAGAACCCAATCTTCCTATAGACATCAATTTTGAACCATGGTCACAAATATCCGACTTCCAGGGCTATCCACAAAAAGCGCTCGACCTAATTAGTCACACAGCTCGTCAGGAAATCGAACAAGATGTCATTGGAATGGCTAACATTGACTCCATGTACACTTCAGGGAAGAT
Source organism: Yamadazyma triangularis (assembly GCA_030573955.1). NCBI lineage: Eukaryota > Fungi > Ascomycota > Pichiomycetes > Serinales > Debaryomycetaceae > Yamadazyma > Yamadazyma triangularis. The sequence continues at coordinate 26,897 of JAJMEC010000125.1, read as the reverse complement.
TTTGGACAAATACGCCTACATTTTATACGTGTGTCACTATATTCTTCATGATATGGACCTAACTTTCAATATTTACTCCAAAATCACTCAAGCTATAGACATTTTTGCTGCCAACAAACAGATATTTCCTTTAGCTTATGATACTTCATGGAAGGGAATCATTTCCACAGCCGAACCTGGAGCCGATTTCGGTAACTCCAACTATAATGATCATCATTTCCATTATGGATATCATCTTCATGCCATTGCTTTAGTGGCTAAAGTAGACAGTGATATCAATGGAGGTAAATGGTTTACTGATAATAACAATAGAGTTAAAAACTACGCCATAACTTTACTTAGAGATACGGCTAATCCCAGTTCCAAAGACACTTATTTCCCTGAATCTAGAGCCTTTGATTGGTTCCATGGACATTCATTTGCTCACGGAATCTTTCCTTCTGGGGACGGAAAAGATGAAGAATCATCTTCTGAAGATTATCATTTTGCTTATAGTGTTAAACTTATGGGACAAATCCTTAATGATAAGCCGATGGAACTCCGAGGTAACTTAATGTTAGCCATAATGGCTCGTTCTATTAATATGTATATGCTTTTAAGTGATGATAATTGGATCCATCCAAAGCAATTTATTGCTAATAAAGTGTCAGGGATCTTGTTTGAAAACAAACTTGACTATGCCACGTACTTTGGTAGAGGAACTATTGGCAATGAATGGGTTCATGGGATTCATATGTTGCCGATAACTCCGGTATCGTCATATATCCGGGGGCCTCGTTTTGTGCACGAGGAATGGGTACAAAAGTTGCTGATGATTATTGATAGAATTCCTGATGGTTGGAAGGGAGTTTTGATGTTGAATATGGGGTTAATGGACCCAAAGGGGGCGTGGAAATGGTTTTCTAGGGACAATTGGGACCCGGCTTTGATAGATAATGGGATGAGTCGGACATGGAGTTTAGCGTATTTGGCCGGGGTTGGTGGGGGTAATTAGATGGTTTTGTGAATAAAGTGATGGTTTTGTGAATAAAAGTTTACAAATAACGTCTTTAGTTTACAAAAACCATTTGATGTTTACAAAAACCATTTGATGTTTACAAAAACCATTTGATGTTTACAAAAACCATTTGAAGTTCACAAATAACGTCTTTAGTTTACAAATACATCGTATGTTTACAAAATACACAAAAAAAAAAGTTTATAAAGCCACAAAAAGCTTACAAATACATCATAAGTTTTACAATCCCAATTCATAAACCCATCGCCGGAAATGTGCAAAGTCATCAGTTCACAAAATCCCGGAAATGTGCAAAATCTCTCAAGCTCAAAATCCTCGGAAATGTGCAAAATCTCTCAAGTTCAAAATCCTCGGAAATGTGCAAAAAAACCTCCAAAAGTTCACAAAACCATTAAAGTTCACAAAACCATTAAAGTTTACAAACAAAATCCCCCTAAAAATCTACTAAAAATCCCAAACCCTAAACCCTCAAACCCTCAAAATCCCCAACCCCCCTAAAAACTCAATTACACACAAAAGAAGTCTCTGGAAAATGATTCCCTCCACCTGTCATCTCTATTACTAAGTCACTATTGCTTTGTTGCTGGGCGCACACGACCCTCCGCACTATATAAACTGCGAATTTGCAATCATAAATCATAAAAGTTATTAATCATATTTTACATACAAAAACTACTCAAAAACCACTACAAAATATGACTAAAGCCTTAATTGCTCTTTCTTCCTATAACGGAGATTTCTACCCTGATGGGGTCAAAACCGGAGTTTTTGCCACAGAAGCATTACATCCATTTGAAACATTCAAAGCTAAAGACATTGACGTAGACTTTGTTTCCGAAACCGGAACTTGGGGTTATGATCAACATTCATTATCTGATGCTTTTGTGAACAGTAATGATAGAGCCATTCTTGAACAAGAAAAATCAGAATTCAATGTTGCTATGAAGAATGTTAAGAAACCAAGTGAAGTTGATGGTAATGATTATCAAATCTTCTTTGCATCAGCTGGTCATGCATCATTATTTGATTATCCTACAGCTAAAGGATTGGTTTCTTTGGCAGAAACTGTGTACAAAAATGGTGGAGTTGTTTCAGCAGTTTGTCATGGACCAGCAATCTTTAAAAACATGAAGGATCCAAAGGGAGAATCCATTATTAAGGGTAAAACTATTACTGGATTCACTGATAAAGGAGAAGTTGCTATGCTAGTTGACCAATCGATAAAACAAAGAGGTATTGAAACCATTGAGGAGATTGCAGCTTCATTGGGAGCTACTTACAAGGGACCAGAAGGGCCATTTGATGACTTTACTATTGTTGATGGAAAGATTATCACTGGAACTAATCCAGCATCAGCTTTAGGTACTGCTCAAAAGGCAATTCTTGCTTTGAGTAAGTAGAGTGTATAGAGGGAAATATAACAAGTGGAGAAGTTATTGAGTTATACTTATTAACTGAATGACTTATTGACTTATTGACTTATTGACTATTGACTATTGATTTATGAACTTATGAACTATTAACTTATGAACTATTGATTTATGAACTTATGAACTATTAACTTATGAACTATTGATTTATGAACTTATGAACTATTAACTTATGAACTATTGATTTATGAACTTATGAACTATTAACTTATGAACTATTAACTTATGAACTTATGAACTATTAACTTATGAACTATTAACTTATGAACTTATGAACTATTAACTTATGAACTTATGAACTATTAACTTATGAACTTATGAACTATTAACTTATGAACTTATGAACTTATGAACTATTAACTTATGAACTATTAACTTATGAACTTATGAACTTATGAACTTATGAACTTATGAACTTCTTAACTTATTACCTTATTGACAGTTAAGTATCAACTCATTAACTATTAACGGTTAATTCATCATTCCATCATCTCATCACTATCTACATCAAATTATTAATCAATTTTTTATTGAAAAAATCCTAATCATATTTAAATTCTATTAACAAAATGTCCCAAGAAACGAAAAAACAAACTATGAAGTATCGAAAATTTTAAAATTAGATCACTTAGATCATTAAGGAGAAGAATAATGCAATAGTTGCAACGAAAGAAGTGGCTAATCTAGAAGCACCACCTTCATAAACACTGACATCTGGAGCAGCAGTAGAAGGAGAAGCTAAAGTAGAAGCAGCAGCCACAGTAGAAGTCATTGAGCTAACAGTAGTTGGAGCAGCTTTACCAGAAGCTGGAACGGATTCACCGGCAACAGTAGTTGGAGCAACGGATTCTCCAGCAACGGTAGTTGGAGCAGATTCTCCGGTAGTTGGAGCAACTGATTCATCAGCAACAGTAGTTGGAGCAGCTTCTTCACCACCAACAACAGAAGTAACATCAACAGTCATAGTGGAAGTGTAACAAGAATCATCTTCACATTCAACAGAAGTGTAAACAGTGGATTCAGCAGTAGAAGTAGAAACTTCTGGTGCAACACAAACTTGTTCGGTACAAGTAACAACAGTGGTGACAGTAGTATCTTGAGTGACAGTACCAGAGACTGGGCAGTAAGTGGTAGTGAATTCTTCACCAGAAGTGACAGTAACAACAGAATCAGGAGAAGAAGTAGAAGCTTCTGGAGCAACAGAAGAAGAAGCACCAGATGAAGCACCAGAAGAAGCAGAAGAAGAAGCACCAGAAGAAGCACCAGAAGAAGCAGAAGAAGATTCTTCACATTCAGGGCATTCAGTGACAGTTGAAACGGAGTCAGAAGTAGAAGCTTCTGGAGCAACAGAAGAGGATTCAGAAGCAGCCGATGAAACAGATGAAGCGGCAGATGAAGCAGATGAAGCGGCAGATGAAGCAGATGAAGCGGCAGATGAAGCAGAAGAAGCAGTAGAAGAAGCAGCAGATGAAGATTCTTCACATTCTGGACATTCAGTAACGGTGGAAGTAGCAGCAGAAGATTCAGAAGATTCAGTAGATGAAACAGCAGATGAAACAGATGATGAAACAGCAGAGGAAACAGATGAAGTTTCAGCAGAAGAAGATGGAGCTTCAGTAGATGAAGAAACAGCACTAGATGAAGAAACAGCACTAGATGAACCAATTGGAGTAGAAGTTTCACCTCCAGTTGGTGGAGTTGGAACATCCTTACATGGAGCACAAGTAGAAGGTCTTTCAGTGTTAACAGGAGCATCATCATAGATTAAACCACCATTAATAACTTTACCAAGACCAGGACCAAAATCAACAGTAATCTTTCTAATCTTAGAAGCATCATATCCAGTACCAATGTTATATTTGTAAGAAGAAACAAGATTGTTTTTAACAGTTAAAACCCCATCAGAATCTAAAGAGTAAGAATGAATTGGAACACCAGATCCAATAACATTTCCATTACCCCATCCAACAACGTTAAAGGTTTGTTTTTTGGTGTAAGCATCAGATTTAATCATACCATTGTCACCAGAGAAGACAAAAGTTTGATCAGGACTGAAATCTTGAAGAGTGTAAGCTAACCAAGCAACAGATTCATCACCAATATCAAAACAACCATCACCTTTAATGGAGTTAGCTTGTCTGTAAACCATATGATCTAAACAGATAGTACCAGAGTTATCAATAGATTGAAGATCCCAACCTAAGTTAACCCAACCAGAAGATCTTTTATCTTGAGCAAATTTAATGATCCCTTCATTTCTCCAGTTAGAAGAAGTAATAGCAAAAGTTGGAATTCCAACTTCACCATTACCAGCAAAGTAAAGTTCACCGGAGTTATAGAAAGTGGAACATTTGACGTTATAGAAAGGAGTGAAAGTAGTGTCTCTGGAATCAACAGAAACAATCCCTTTGTTTTCAAAAGTATTAGCAATACCTCCTAATTCAACATCCAATCCACATAAATCTTCTTCAGCAGCAATGTATAAGCCACCATCGACGTATAAATCACCATAGAAAGTGGTTCTATCGTTGTTAAGAATAGTCCAATCAGCCCCGGAGTTAATCTTGGTGTAACCCCATTCGTGTTGATGACTTCCAACAGTGACAGTATCAGAATCAATGACAAGAGTCAAAGCTTGAGCAATCAAGTATAAAGTAGTGAATAATTTAGTAGTCCCGAATTGCATTGTATTTGTTAACTAAGCGAATGAATAAACTTCTTAATGAATTAAAGACTTAAAGAAAGAATGGATAATAATAAAAAAAAAAAGTTCTATTTCATGGAAATTCTTGGTGTATTTATAGTTTTCTTTCCACTATTAAAATCCCATAATCCTCCATCAAAATGTCATTAGTTTCACTAATTAAAACACCATTTTACTGGTAATCCCTTCAAGGTTGCAAAAATTGCCGGGATTGGGAAAAAAAATCTCCTGCATATAGGCCGATGATTTCTCCCAATTAGGAAGGCTTATGCAACCACGGCACCTGCACGAGGCTCACCAAAGGTATAATGTTTCCGTTTTCAGACATTTAATGTTAGCATTGATTCCCAAAGCAGATAAATCGTTTCTAAAATTAACCCTTTAATTATACAATGGCGTTTGAAGCTGTCGAGAAATTATACGAAAACGATGCCAACGTCCGAATTGGTGGAAAATACCCTGGTTCTCAACCTCGAGACCAATGGTTGTCAATACAAATTCCAAGGTATTGCTGAATTGGGGATTAATCAAGAAAATAGGGTTTAGGCTATTGGAATCGTCTAAAGGGTAATTTAGGGGGTACATGAAGTGATGGTGCAGAGAGATCAAAATATACCTAAAGTGAAGATAGAGTTGGTTTCTATTGATAAATTGATATGTATTGATATGGTCTATTGACAAATTGACATCTATTGATTGGACGTTGATCACAATAATGACTCTGATCACTCTAATCAATTGACGAGTCAATTGATCTTATTAATTGCAGATTCTCCTTCTCCTATACGATACCGACAATAACGTGGTCAATTAACGGGTTTTGTGTTGTAACCGTATACGATCCTCTATTGTCTTTAACAATACGCTCAAACAATAAGGGTTTTGTAAACGTATCCTCGAAAATAAATTATTTTCTAAATGGTATTTTCAACCATTGTTCTCATGCAGCAGTTCACGTATATTTTTAACATTATTCCTAATGAGGAATAGTTTATGTAGGATCTCTAAACTCCTCATCGTGCAGGAAAGTGAGGAATGTAGAGTGAAGTGGATACAGAACGGGAAATGCAAAACGGGGAATGCAGAACGGGAAATATTCATGTTCAAAACGGGTTAAAAGGGAGGCATGTAGAAGTGAAATACGAGGTTAATACGAGGTTATTTTTGGAAGGGAAGTGGAAGTGGAAGAGGAAGTGTAATAGGGGGGAAGGTGGTGTAGAGAGGTGGTCAGCTGATGTGTCATGTGCTTATCACATGATCCCTCATGTGACCTCTGGATAACTTGATCTCATTCGATCACATCACGTGTTCTCTCACGCTCCCCTCACGTGACTTAGCGAGCATCTTTCCTCGATCCCCCACGCCAAGCACCCCCCACACTCCTCCTCCCCCCCTCTTCAACCCCCTATATAACCTCTATTCCTCTTCTTTCTCTTTCTCTCTCAATTCTCCCACCATAATGTCCCTCGATATTGATTATACCTTAGAAAACTTGACCAAAGAGGAGAAAATCCTCCTTCTATGTGGAATGGATAATTGGCACACTTACCCCGTGCCCCGCCTAGACGTACCACGAGTCCGTTTTACTGATGGACCTAACGGGGTCCGAGGAACAAAAGCTTTCAACGGACTTAGCGCCGCGTGTTTCCCCTGCGGAACTGGATTAGCCGCTACGTTTAACCAACAGTTATTGACCAAAGCTGGGGCCTTAATGGCCCTAGAAGCTAAACATAAAGGTGCCCATTGTATCTTGGGACCTACCACAAACATGGAACGAGGTCCTTTAGGAGGAAGAAGCTTTGAATGTTTAAGTGAAGACCCTTATTTGGCAGGAATGATCTCTAGTGCCATTATCAACGGAATGCAGACCAATTCTGGACCAAAAGCTGCTGCCACAATCAAACACTTTGTGTGTAATGACTTAGAACACGAACGGAAAGCATCTGATTCTATTGTTACAGAAAGGGCCTTAAGAGAGGTGTATTTGGAACCATTTCGTCTCGCTGTAAAGCACTCAAATCCTGTTTGTTTCATGACAAGTTACACTAAAGTTAACGGAGATAGAGCTTCACAAAGTAAAAAACTTCTTAAAGATATCTTACAAGAAGAATGGGGGTGGAAAGGGATGATTATGAGTGATTGGCACGGTCTTTATACGGCTAAAACTGCTTTACAGAACGGTTTAGACTTAGAAATGCCTGGGCCGACTTATTACCGTCAATTGAAGTCTATAAAACACATGGTTGATTCTAGAGAATTGTCTATTGATGATTTGAATGATAGAGCTAGAAATGTGTTACGATTAGTAAAGTTTGCTAAGGAATCAGGGATTCCTTTTGAAGCTATTGAAGATGATCTTAACAACACAGAAACCACCAGTAAATCATTAAGAGAAATAGCTGCTGAAGCCATTGTGTTGTTGAAAAACGAAGATAACGTTCTTCCATTGAAACCGGAAGAAAAAATAGCTATTATTGGACCTAATGCTAAGGTTTGTACTTTTAGTGGAGGAGGTTCTGCGTTTTTAAGACCTTATTATACCACTACGCCATACGATTGTATTGCTGCTAAACTTAATACTCCTCCAGAGTATACTTTAGGGTGTTATGGACATAAGAACTTGCCTAGTTTGGCTACTCAGCTTATTAATCCTTCTACTGGTAAAGTAGGTTATTCTATGAAGTTCTTTCAGAAACCAGCTGGAGAACCTGATAGACAACAATTTGATGAGTTGAATTTAGATCAATTCTATATCTTTTTACAGGATTATAGACACCCTTCTATTAAGGACGATTTATATTATATCGACATTGAAGGGTATTTTGTGCCTCCAGAAACGGCTACTTATAGATTTGGTTGTACTGTTTTAGGAACAGCATTACTCTTTGTGGATGATACTTTAGTTGTTGATAATAAAAATGAACAGAAAAAGGGAACTTCCTTCTTTAATTCCGGTTCTGCTGAAAAATCAAACACTATTGAGTTACAAAAGGGGAAACAATATAAAGTTAGACTTGAATTTGGGTCTAGACCTACATTTTCAGTTCCTGACGCCAATGTGGTGGACTTTGGTGGTGGTGGTGGTATTAATTTTGGCTGTACTAAGGAAATAGAAGGTCAAGAAGAGATCCAAAACGCCGTAGCTTTAGCTAAATCTGTGGATAAAGTGGTTCTTTCTATTGGTTTAAGTCACGAATGGGAATCTGAAGGTTCCGATAGACCCAATTTGGATTTACCTCTATTAACCAATGATTTGGTGGAAGCAGTTATAGCTGCTAATCCCAATACTGTAATTGTTAACCAATCAGGAGGTCCTGTGGAATTCCCCTGGATTAACAGAGCCAAATGTTTGGTCCATGCCTGGTACGGAGGTAATGAAACCGGGAATGGAATTGCTGATGTTTTGTTTGGTGATCATAATCCTAGTGGAAGATTATCGGTAACTTTCCCTATGAAAGTGAGTGATAATCCAACATTTTTGAACTTTAGAACCGATCGGGGCCGTGTTTTATACGGAGAAGATATCTTTATTGGTTACAGATACTACGAGAAGCTTCAAAAACAGGTTTGTTTCCCTTTTGGGTATGGTTTATCATACACTCTGTTTGAGTATTCCAAGTTATCAGTCAAAGTAGGTGAAGAATCCAACAGTTTAGCTGTTAATTTAGCAGTAAAGAACACTGGAGACTATGATGGACATGAAGTGGTACAAGTTTATATTAGTCACAAAGATGCAGAAACCACAAAACCAGTTAAGGAATTGAAAGCTTTTGAAAAAGTGTTTATTAAAAAAGGTGAAACTGTTAATGTTAAGTTTGAAATGTCATTAAAGGATTCCACTTCGTTTTATGATGAGTACTTTAACAAATGGAATATGGAAAAAGGAGTTTATGGAGTGTTAGTGGGGAGAAGTAGTGATGATATTGAGGTGATGGAGGAGTTTAGTATTGAAAAGGGGAAGTTATGGGTTGGATTGTAGAAGGGGAGGAGGTGTTAGAGAAGGAAGGTGTTAGAGAAGGAAGGTGTTAGAAATATATGTTATAAGTGTAGATGTTAGAGAAGATATTATAATATATATTGTTAGAGTTTAATATGTTGTAGAATGTAGAGAAGTAGTTATAGTGTGGGATTGTATATTGATGTTATAGTTATGAGGTTATACTTAGATTATAGTTATGAGATTATAGTTATGAGCTTATAGTTATGATGTTATAGTTATGGGATTATAGTTATGGGATTACAATTATAAGATCATAATTATAAGATTATACTTCTTAAATTACTGTTATATGTTATCTTACACTATCTATAATATTATACTTTATAATACATTTAACACATTTATCATACCTTTATAATATAATACTTTGAAATTCATTTATAACACATTTATAACTCACTTAATAGGTTTAATATGTTTAGTAAGTTTTATAACACATTTATAATATAACATTTAATATATTATGTGTTATTTTATATTATCATTCCTTTTATTCCTTTTATTCCTTTTAATACTTTTAGTACTTTTAATACTTTTATTCCTTTTAATACTTTTATTCCTTTTAATACTTTTAATACTTTTAGTACTTTTATAGTACATTTTATAATATTATACTCTATAACATTCATAATACATTTTAGTACTTTATGACACATTTATCATATATTTAATAAAATTATAATATTACATTTAATACATTATATATTATAATACACTTATAATACTTCATAATACATTTATTATATATTTATAGTACTTTATCATACATTTTACATATAATACATTTATCCTACGTCTATCATATATAATATTATACATTATAAATACATTTTTCATACATTAATACCACATTAGTACCACGTTAATAATATTATTCTTTATAACACATTCATACCACAGTAATAACACAGTAAGTCTCAACTATAAATGTTGCAAAATGTAGTTATATTATTAAATTGATATCAATTGCTGCGAAAAATACAAGATAAGAAGATAAACCGGTGGAGAGAAAAAGTTATAAAATTATAAAAATAAAAGTATAGAGAGTACAAAAGTAAAAGAATAAAAAGTTATCACAAACAACAACATCACAAGAAACGAAACCAATTTAAACATCAAATCGTGTGTATTATCAATAGCTATAACTCAATAGTAAAGACATAAAGTGGAGTGTATTATACATTAAGTATATTGTATATTAAGTATATTGTATATTAAGTATATTATATATTAAGTATATTATATATTAAGTATATTATACATTGAGTACATTACACAAACACTACAAACACTACACATTACACTACACATTACATTACACAATACAAACATCAAATTCTCACTTCATTATCATCATTCTCATTCTCATTTTATTATCATCATTCTCATTCATTCTCACTCATTCTCATTCTCACACTCTCTCACTCACTATGAATCATCATCGATACCAAAAAGATGCAGAGAAATTACAGAAAATCAAACAAAATCTCAACAAATTTCATATCGGAATTGGAGAAACAATATTTATGATGTCATTTATAATCAATTTCATCATGGGAAAAGTCATTCATTTAACATCATCAAATGATGAAATCTATAACTATTATAACGATAAGAATAACATTATTAACCAAATATTCGTCAAAAGAGGTTGGTTTTGGACTACTTTGGTGGTTTTTGTGTTCCATGCAAGTACTTTATATCATCAAGAACATCCCAGAACAAAGAATAAACCCATTAGTCTGTTGATTATAGCTAGTGTAATGAATTACGTGGTTATAACTTTATGGTGGATATTGTTTACACAATGGTGTTTTGGTTTACCTATAATGGATAAAGTGTTTGTGGCAACTGGAGGGAAATGTATTGATGTGGAAAAGGGTAAAGTTATGCAGAAAATGGCATCTTTAAGTCATGCTTTTGTTGAATCTGGGGTTGAAGGCATTGTTGAAAGTAATCGGATTACGTCTAAAACTTGTAGACAATTAAGGGGAAATTGGACTGGAGGTCATGATCCTTCAGGTCATGTATTTATATTGATACATGCATCACTTTATATGTTTTTTGAAATCAGTCCTTATTGGATATCATGGAAACAGTTTATTAATAAGTTTGTTCGATTGAATAGTTCATGGAAAGATGATAGTTTAGTGATAAAGGGGAATAAATTAGGAAGGTTTTTGATAAATAATCCTGTTGTTATAGTGATGATGTTAATAGGACTTTGGTGGTTTATGTTATTGATGACGAATATTTATTTTCATTCTATAGGAGAGAAGTTGGTGGGGTTAATGTTTGGGTATGTGGGGATTGTTATAGTTTATTATGTTCCACGGTGGAAGAGGTGAAGAGGAGAAGGTGAAGAGGAGAAGGTGAAGAGGAGAAGGTGAAGAGGAGAAGGTGAAGAGGAGAAGGTGAAGAGGAGAAGAGATGATTATAATGAAAAATACAAACATAAAACATAAATGTATGAAATATGAATCAATGATTATTGTTATTGTGGCTGTTACACTGTAAGAGTTATACTCTTACAGTTTATTTACAATTACAGCTTATTTACAATTATAGTTAAACTGTAAGAGCTGTACTGTTAAAGGGCCTCCTTGGATTACAGTTTATTACAGCTACAAATTACAGTTACAGTTTATAGGTAACTTACAATCCACTAACTGTATGTAACCTACATACAGTTTATATAGTTAATAACAGGTTCCTCCACAACTCTATAGGTACTCTCTAGACATTTTACAGGTTACTAGACATTTTACAGGTTACTAGACATTTTACACCGTTACAGACTGCACCCCCTATTCGGCTCGCTTATGCACCTCTTTTTCTTATATGCAGGTGTGGCTAGTGAACAGAGTGTGGCTAGTGACAAGGCTAGTGAATTTTTCACTTTCTTTTCCTCCTCCCTCTTTCCTCCTCCTCCCTCCCTCTTCACCACAAAAACAATTACCCTCCTTTGCATCCTTCTTCAACCTTCAACCCTCTATCAAAAACGCGTCATGTCTCACTTTTCCCTTCCATTTCCCTTCCATTCCCCCCCCTTCTATCTCGTATTCTTCTCCTTCTCAAACGCGTTCAGCCACGAAATTACCTTCTCAAACGCGTCAAAACACGTCCAATTAGACGAAGACAATCAAATTGCCTTGTCATCGAAGGAGGTGTTTTCCCAATGTTTCTAATCCTTTAAATCTTTTTGCTGATTTGGTGTTTTATTTCCTTGAAATATATACTTTGGACCTCCCAAATTAGTTAAATCCTAACATTTTCTTCATCAACTGAGAGAGGAATATCATCATATCCTAGACGGAACTTAATACTATATTCACTCGTTACTGTGTTGAGTTATTAATCAGTTCTAATCAGAATCTGTTTCGTTTTGTTAATTATTTCATTCTTTTGTTATTAGTTATTATTTATTAGTCCTTCCTTAATTTTTTTCTGATTTGTTGATTACTTCTCCCGTTGTTGTTCATACTCTCCAATGATAATATTCTTCATCCTTCTCCTAATATCATTGGTTCAGGGTGATGTTTCTATTGGATTTCCTTTCAATGAACAACTTCCGAATGTGGCTCGAATAAATGAAGCTTATTCATTTACTATGAGTAATGAGACTTATAGATCTCCTAATGGTCTTGTAAATTACCAAGCTAATGATTTACCTGAATGGTTATCGTTTGATGAAGGTTCTAGAACCTTTACTGGAACACCTTCTGATGATGATGTAGGAGAATTTCAAATCAGTTTAACTGGAACTGATCCTCAAGATCAATCATCTGTCATTACTAGAAGTTATAGTATGATGGTTTCTAATGATACAGGATTACATTTATCATCATCAGATGTTATGTTTGTGCAAATCTCCCAATACGGAAGAACAAACGGAGTAGATGGTTTAGTGGTTCAAGAAGGTGATGACGTCAATATCCAGTTTTCTACAGACGTTTTTGAAGAATATAAAGACTCCGATAACTCCGTGGTGGCTTATTATGGAACTTCTATGGATAGATCATCATTACCTAATTGGATCAAGTTTGATTCTGGGTCTAGATCTTTTGTGGGAACTGTTCCTTATGTTAACTCCGATTCAGCTCCTTCTTATGAATATGGCTTTAGTTTCATCGGAACTGATTATGTAGGTTATGCTGGAGCCGTAGGAAACTTTAAACTTGTGGTTGGAGGTCATCAATTAAGTACTGATGTTAATGAAACCATTAAAGTTAATGGAACTTTAGAGAATGATTTCGATATTACTGTTCCTATTTTATCAAAAGTATATTTGGATGGAGAAGTCATTTCTAGAGAAAATATTACTCAAGTTGAAGGTGAAAATTTACCTGATTATGTCAATTTTAATAGTGATGATTATAGTTTAACCGGGAATTTCCCTGATGAAGGAACATTTGATAATTTCACTATCAAAGTTAATGATATTTATGGAAATTATGTTAAAATTCCCTATCTGTTTGATGCCATTGGATCTGTTTTCACTGTTGATGATTTACCTTCATTTAATGCTACTAAAGGTGAATTCTTTAGTCATCAATTAATGGATTCTTTATTCACTGATAAAAATGATACTACTGTTAGTGCTAATTTTGATGCTGATTGGTTAAATTTCCATCAAGATAATTTAACTTTTAATGGTAATGTCCCTGAAGATTTTGATGAATTATCTGTAGATATTGATGCATCATCGAGTTTTGATTCTGAGACCAAATCATTATCAATTAAAGGTGTTGAAGCTGATGATATGGAAGAAAGTAGTTCTAGTTCTAGTTCTAGTTCTGAAGCTTCTGAGACTGCTGGAGCTGGAGCTGTAGCTGATGACAACAGTGATGAAAATAGTGATGAAAAGAATGACGACAATGACGATGACGACCTCCACAAAAAATTGGCTATAGGTTTAGGAGTAGGAATTCCATTATTCCTCATTCTAATCGCAGCATTATTATTCTGTTGTTGTTTCATGAGAAGAAGAAGAAGAAAACAAGAAGATAAAGAGAAAGCCGCCGTAAATCCTGATGATTCTGGTGATACAACTCTTGAAAATGAAGACGGTGAAATTACAGGTCCAGGAATTGGAGTTTCTCATCCTACAAATGGACAATCTCCTCAGTACATGGCATCAATGAATGTATTGAAAATGGAAGATAAAAAGAATGGTGATAATCATAGTACTTCATCATCATTAACACACGTTGAATCCAATGACGTAGGATCGAGATACTTTGATGCCAGTGCCGAAAATGAAGCCAATGAAGAATATGATAAGCCAATCAAATCATGGAGAGCTAATGATGCTTCAGACGTGGCATTAGCTGGAGGAGCCGCTGGAGCCACTGGAGCCGGTGCCGGCTTAAGCAAATCAGGAAACATTCGGAAATCAGATGCTTCGTTAAACACAGTCAATACAGAACAATTGTTCTCAGTAAGACTTGTGGAAGATAATTCCATACTTAGAGCCAGTGATAGAACATCATTTGGATCAGGACAATTCATCAGTAACAACTCATTAAATGCATTACTTCATAGAGAAGATTCGGGTAATATTCAACGATTAGATAGTGATGGAAACATTGTTGATGAAGCCGGAAATAAGCTCACTAACTCCGGTTCCACTAATTTAGGAGTATTACCAGAACATTCTAATGAAAATACCAAAGATTATTCTAGTGAATATCATTCCTTACAACCAGAACCAATTGACAATAACTTTTCCACGGCTAATATCTTGGGCCGTCCAGGAATTGTATCTAATAAAAGTGAAAATAGTTTATCTAAATCCAGTGTTTATGAAGATTTCAAAGCCACTCCTAATGGAGACGGGAACTTTGAATGGTCGGATATAACACCAGAAAATCATAATTATCATTCTAATGATTATAAATATTTGAATACGGGATCGAACTTGAGACTTTCTGAAACCAAAGATTCATTACTTTCAGTGTCGACAAATAATTCTTCAGAGATTCTTAGACCTACAAATGCTGCTAGAATAAGTAATTCTTCATTGGGGAAGAAAGCTAAATTAGTAGATTTTACTACTAGAAGAAGTAGTTTAAGAGAGTCTTCACGTGCTCCATATAATGATTATCATGGAGAGGATGTAGAGATACGAGATGATAGTGATTGAGAAGGTTGGAGCAGAAGTCTGAAGTGAAGTTAATGGCCGGTGTTAGTAACTGATTTATGGATTATTTTTACGACATTTGATGATTAAAAGTTTTGTATTATTAATATTTAATGAATAAATAAAGTAATAGTGATAAGAGTAGGGAGTAGGGAGTAGGGAGTAGGGAGTAGGGAGTAGGGAGTAGGAAGTAGGGAGTAGTGATAAAGTAATGAAGTAATAAAGTAATAAAGTAATAAAGTAATAAAGTAATAAAGTAATAAAGTAATAAAGTAATAAAGTAATAAAGTAATAAAGTAATAAAGTAATAAAGTAATAAAGTAATAAAGTAATAAAGTAATAAAGTAATAAAGTAATAAAGTAATAAAGTAATAAAGTAATAAAGTAATAATGATAGAGTAATAGAATACAGTATAAATGAATAAATATTTATTGAATAAATAAGTAATAAAGTGTAAGTTAAAGAATTTAGAATTGTAAAGTAGTTTCAATGTTTTATTCAATTGTGAATGAAGTGAATAATTTTTCAACACATTTGTTGTTTAAAGTTATCAACATTTGTTGTTTAAAGTTTATCAACATTTGTTGTTTAAAGTTATCACCATTTGTTGTTTAAACTTCATCACCATTTGTTCACAACTGCTCCTTCGAAGTAGGCAACAACTGTACATAATTAGCAGTATCAGCAGCTCTTCTCCGTCCATTTACATACTCCATCATCTCTGAATACGTCTGTGGAATAACACTACAATACCCAGGATTATTAGTATCATCCATATTCTTAGGTACAAAGAATGAATAAATAAATGACCCTGATTCCTTAACATCAACACTTTGTAATGCTTTAATACTTGTATCAACTTTAACTTGAATTAAAGTCCCTGGTTCCGACAAAAATGCATCCGGATTAGATGATATCCGGTTTTGTGCTGGTAACTTAAACTTAAATGGAGAATCAGTATCAACATCAATAATTCCTTCATGAATATGTTCTGTATAAACCACAGTTGCATTCATAGTCAATATAGTCCCTACAGGAACCGGTTGTTTAAACGTAGTGGAATCCAAAGACACAAATCTAGGCCCAGCAGATGCAAACTCTGCCGAAGCACAATAAGCTAATTCAAACGATTGTCTTAACAAATACCCTCCAAAGATCATATAAGAATGACGATTCCGGTACTGAGGTTGCATGAACAAAGTTGACGTCATAGTCGTATTATTCATAAACCGAAGGTTCTTAGGTTTATCAACCTGTTGATCAAAGTCCACAGAAGCTAACCACATATCATGAATCAACTTAGATTCATCAGCAGAAGGACTTATAACACTCAGAGATTTCGCCGACATCTTCTTTAAATTGTTCCGGGATTCGGCCCGTCTATAATCAAGCCATTGTGACTCTGTTACAGGTAATAATCGGTTAATAGCAAACGATTTGTGTGTTTGTGGATTCCTGGCCACAAACGTAAAATTAGCCGAAAGAAAGATATTATCATGAGGTAATGATCCTTCAGAGATGTCTTGGGGCAATTCATGATCAAAGGCGTATCCTCTTACGGTAATCTCCATAGACGATCTTCCGGTCCAAGTTACAGAACCGGCTAATATAAAGTTATACTTTTGAATATCATCAACTTTCTTCACCATATAAATCCGGTCCACAGAAGCAGTAACGTTAACGGGTTCGGCCGGAGAACAGTGACGGTAAGCGATTCTTCCGGCCAAGGCGTCTAAATCCTGGAACAATTGACCGGCTCTTAATCTTCCATTGGCGTTAATATATGAATCACAAAGCCATTTGTCGTCCTTAAATGGAAGGGTTAAGTAACTGAAGGATTCGTCCCGGGTCTTTTCTCCCACGGCGGTAGTAACTGGCGACACGTAGGAGTAACTGTCGAGGATTTTACCTTCTTTGAGTTGTTTTTCACGTTCGGTCAATGCTTCGAGCCAGGTGGCCTTATTGGGCATTTTCTGGATATCTTTTTGGTCGGCTAGGACGGTAGCGGTGGCATCGGCGGCGGCGGCGGCGTCGTTGGACCCGGCGGAGTCCGGGCGGTGGAAGTTAGATTTGGGTCGTAATTGGAAAGAGAAGCGGCTTGGAGAAGCCCGAAGGGCATTGGAAACGGGGTGCAGCTTCTGGAGGTTGCGTGGGATGCATGGGATGCGTGAGAAGCGTAACATGGTAGTACAAATTGGGGGAAGAAGTGTTGGGGTGGGAGGAAGAGGAAGAATGAGAGAAGTGTTGAGGGAAAAAGTGGTGGGGGAGGAGGGAGTTTGTGCAGGGTGCAGGAAAGTGGGTGGGAGGTTGTGCAGGGTGCAGGAGGGAGGTTGTGCTGAGGACATAATCCTACCTGCAGTACACCCAATTGTTTACGGACTTACATCTCCGGTCGTGCCCTCACCCGCGATACGGTCTTCAATTGTCCGTCTTTTCACTTCTTCATTTCCAAAAACTGTTCATTTCTCTTTAATAATGGCTCCTACTAATTTATCCAACATTGCTAGAACAGCTAATGTTGCTTCTAAAGCAGTCAAAGCTGCTTCTATGACATCATCGGTGAAAAAAGCCGGACAATTCCAATCATTAAGAATGATGGATGTTCGTTCTGCATCATCATCTTCAGGTCCAAAGACTATCACTGTCAGAGATGCTTTAAACGCCGGAATGGCTGAAGAATTAGATCGTGATGATGATGTGTTCCTTTTGGGTGAAGAAGTCGCTCAATATAATGGGGCTTATAAGGTCACTAGAGGTCTTTTAGATAGATTTGGTGAAAGAAGAATAGTTGATACTCCTATTACTGAAATGGGATTCACTGGTTTAGCTGTTGGTACTGCTTTAGCCGGATTAAAACCTATTTGTGAATTCATGACCTTTAACTTTGCTATGCAATCCATTGATCAAATCATTAACTCTGCAGCTAAGACTTATTATATGACTGGTGGTAAACAAGCATGTAATATTACATTTAGAGGTCCTAATGGGGCAGCTGCAGGTGTTGCTGCTCAACATTCTCAAGATTACGCTGCATGGTATGGATCTATTCCAGGATTAAAGGTGATTTCTCCTTATTCTGCTGAAGATTATAAGGCATTAATTAAAGCTGCCATTAGAGATCCAAATCCTGTAGTATTTTTAGAAAATGAAATTGCTTATGGGGAATCATTTGAAATCTCTGAAGAAGCTATGTCTCCTGATTATCTTTTACCTATTGGTAAAGCCAACATTGAAAGAGCTGGTACTGATATTACTATGGTGGCTCATTCAAGAAACGTCAAATTCTGTATGGAAGCTGCTGAACAATTAGAATCCGAATATGGTGTTAAAGCTGAAGTGGTTAACTTAAGATCTATTAAACCTTTAGATGTTCCAACCATTGTAGAATCCGTTAAAAAGACTAACCATTTAATCACTGTGGAATCTGCTTTCCCAAGTTTCGGTGTTGGTTCTGAAATCGTGGCTCAAGTTATGGAATCTCTGGCTTTTGATTACTTGGATGCTCCTGTTGAAAGAGTCACTGGTGCTGAAGTTCCAACTCCTTATGCTAAAGAATTGGAAGATTTTGCTTTCCCTGACACTCCTACTGTGATGAGAGCTGCTAGAAAAGTGTTGAGTTTATAGATTAGGGGGAGAGAAAGAAAGTAGTAATAAATAAGTAGTAATAAAAGAGTAAAAGAAGAAAAAGTAACCAAAGAAACCAAAGAAACAAAAGTAATAAAAAGTAATAACCTCTATTTTTCAGTCTAGCCACGACCCCTCCGTATACCTCCGCACCTCATAATAACTATCTTCACTATTATCACCACTTTTATCTTCATGTCGGAGGAAAAACACGTCCATAAACGGTTCAAAGATGACGCCAATGATCTTCTACCGGTGTCACAACAAGAAACCGCTTTTAAACCAAAGGCAAATTCCACTTCTTCGTCTAAATTGGCTGCTATTGATCGTCCTGCCTTCACTATGTTGGTACTACTTTATCTCCTTCAAGGAGTCCCTGTGGGGCTAGCTTTTGGCTCAGTACCATTTATATTGAAAACTACACTTAGTTATTCTCAGGTGGGGGTATTTTCTTTGGCGGCATATCCATATTCGTTGAAATTGTTATGGTCTCCTATTGTAGATGCAGTTTATATACCTAAAGTAGGAAGAAGAAGATCATGGATTATTCCTATTCAAGTAATTAGTGGAATGACATTGATTGTTTTGGGATCAATAATTGATGATTTATTAGCTGAAAGTTTACAAAATTTGACAAAAATCACGGTTTATTTCTTTCTTTTGGTGTTTTTCTGTGCTACTCAAGATATTGCTGTTGATGGTTGGGCTTTGACGTGTTTATCACCAGAAAGTTTATCGTATGCTTCTACGGCTCAAACTGTAGGAATTAACACGGGTTATTTTATGTCATTTACTATCTTTTTGGCGTTAAGTTCTCCTGATTTCGCTAATAAATACTTGAGATCTACTCCTTTAGATCAAGGTTTGTTCACTATGGGTCTGTATTTGATGTTCTGGGGTTGGATGTATCTTTTAGTTACAGGACTTCTTTTATTTGTTCCAGAAGACCCTCCACATTTGGCACAACAAAATCAAACAAAATTAGCTAATGAAAAGATGAAATCAGAATCATTCTATAACTCTTCAAATTCCAAGGTTCTTAATGCATTAAAGTCTTCTTCCAGTGTCTATTTGTCCATGTATGAAGTGTTTAAATTACCTAACGTACAGACATTTGTCGTGATACTATTAATCGCTAAGTTTGGATTCCAAGTTAATGAAGCTGCTACCAATTTAAAACTTTTGGAAAAAGGTCTCTCTAAAGAGGATTTATCCATTACTGTGCTTATTGACTTCCCATTTGAGATGATTTTTGGTTATTATGCTGGAAGATGGTCTACAGGTGATAAACCTTTAAGACCTTGGCTTATTGGCTTTGCTGGAAGATTAGTAGCTGCCTTCTTAGCTCAATTGATTGTATACTTCTTTCCTATTTCAGGTCATGTCACTTCTGGTTACTTTTTAATCATCATTTTACAACATTTACTTGGTTCTTTCATGTCCACCATTCAATTTGTGTCATTATGTGCTTTCCATACTAAAATAGCTGATCCCAATATTGGTGGTACTTATATGACTACTTTAAATACTCTTTCCAATTATGGAGGTACTTGGCCTCGGTTGTTCATTTTCTATATGATTGATAAATTAACTATTTCCCAATGTCAACTGGCTTTAGGGAAAGTTGTTTCTATTACTTCAGAACTGATTAAAGAACAATGTAAGAAAGATGGTGGGAATATTGTTATATTAAGAGACGGTTATTATTATACAAACTTTTTTTGTATAGGTTGTGGGATTATTATATGGCTTTGGGTTAGAAGAAGAGCTGATCATTTACAGAGTTTACCACCTAGTGCATGGAGGATATCGAAGGGTTCTCCCAAGTGAAGAATTTGTAGATGGTGTAAGTATGTATGAATAGACATTATAGAGGGTGTTTTTGTATTTTGCGGTTGGTGCAGTTGGTGTTTGCGGTTGGTGCAGTTGGTGTTTGCGGTTGGTGCAGTTGGTGTTTGCATTTGGTGCAGCCTGCATTTGGTGCAGCCTGCATTGACATGATGCTTCTATTTGATGCTATATACTTTATTAATCCACTAATCCTCTAATCTAATCCTCTAATGCTCTATCTTCTCCTCCCTCTTCGGAGAACTCATATCAAATGACGAATTCTCTACTGGGTGATGATACTCGTCATTCAAAAAATCTGACGGCAGAAATGGCGTTTTTGACTCTTGTTGCATCTTCTTACTCACTGATGAATAACTATTGATGATTGAAGGTATCATAGCTGTTTTAGATGGTGGTGATTGTGTATACGATCCTGGCATGGAAATAGGTTGTGATCTTATTGAGTTAGCTCGAGATACCGATTTAGTTAATGAATTCAATATATTCAACCCCAAATTGTTGTTGTTGTTGTTGTTGTTTGTTGTAGAATTGTCTTTAAATGACATTCCTGATACATAATGATGAGGTGGTGGTGGTGATCTAAATGGAGATGCTACAGAGTGTTCAGAGCCTCTTCTTGCAAAAATTAAACTGTTTTTGGAGTTTGTAGGATGCAATAATTCAGTATTTTCATCAACCTGATTCCCATAATTATCCCATGATGAACTGTGGTTATTGGTGTACCAATCAGGAGGCTTAAATTGCTCCAAAGAAGAAGTTCGAACTCGTTTTGAAATTGCTGAAGGCTTATAATAATAAACCTGCATCAAAATTATCATATCAAAGAAAGCAGCACCACCACTTCCTATAAGAAAAGGAATCTCATTGTGTAACACTCTATGGAAATGAGAACCATCATCCAGTCGTGATAATGCTATTAAATCAAATACAATTGAAATAGTATACAAAACATTACCTATCATAGCAAATAAAAACAATAATGGTGATAATCCTTTTGTAGATTTATTTCTATAATTAGTCAAAATCTGAGGCGATCGTGATGATAGATAAAAACATGAACATATCCAAGCCAGAGCTTTACCTATATCATCGGTATGATTGGACAAAAACAATGCTAAAGTGGAAGTTGAAGTAGTAACAACAGCCCTTGTGTTGACATTAAACTCTCTTCCTGTAGGTAAAGATCTTGCTGGTTTGATTTGTTTCCCTATAAGACCAGCTTTTAGTATCTTATTAACAAAGGAATTATCTAGATTATTAGACAAATTTATAGGAGAACTCTTCATATTTCGAGGCAAACTTATACCATTTTCCAGATCAAAACGATTAGTTCTTCCACTGGAATCTTTAGACCTTGAACCCGGAGTTTTGGCTCCTTGATTAGGACTTTGAAGTAAGTTATGAGGTATAACATGATAAGGAAATATACGGGTATAATACCAATATTGAAACGATAATATCACATCAATAAAGCAATAATACCCAGCAATCAATGTTTGAAGCGGAAGTGCTCTTGTTAATAAACATCCTATAAGATTAGTCACATCACCTAATATCCAACACGTTAAAAACATAACATTAACACCATTTACCGATTGATTAATATGATTTTCTATGATTTGTGGCAATTGTGCAAAAAACCAAACTGTTAATGACAAATAACCGGTGAGTTCTGATATTCGTGTGAGTTGTTCAATAGATAACATGAGGGGTTAATGGTTCATAATAGGAAGATAGAACGCGATAATGCAAGAGAAGAGAAGAGAAGAGACGAAGAGAAGAGGGAATTAAGGTGAAATTAAGGTGAAATTGCAGGTTGGGGAGGGGGTTTTGCGGGTTTGGGGTTTGTGGGACTTACAGGTTTGGCTTTGTGGACTTACAGGTTTGGCTTTGTGGTTTTACAGGTTTGGCTTTGTGGTTTTACAAGTTAGGTTTGTGGTTACAAGTTAGGTTTGTGGTTTTACAGGTTAGGTAGAGGTTTCTCCTCTACAATCACAATATTTCATCGTATACAAAATATATTCAAGGCTGCAAAAAACCTAAATTATATAAAATCATAATACAAAAATTTCATTAATCATCTCTATAGTGTGGACCCAATATATGTGAGGAGGTAAAAAATCTATCAACAAGTAATGACTATTATACAAGAACAAAGTGTCAAAAAGGGTTCAATCATTAACTAAATTCCTTTAAATTTTCCCACTATTATATATATAAAAATTTGATGAGTTTCTCTCAACAAGAAATGATCTGTGATTAAAATTTTAATAATATCTTTCTCTTTTTTTTTTGTCTTTTTTCCTTCATAACCAAAACACATAATAAAAGTAAAATTATTGAAAATCAAAAAAACAGATAGTTATAGTTTATTTAGAACATTTAAGCTCTATCTTTAGAAGAAGAATCTGATGCTCCTTCATAATGTTCAACTTCATGTTTATCTTCATTATCTTCATTACCCAAAGATGGAATAGATGGTTGCCAAGAAGCAGATCTCCAAGCAGGAACTTTTTCTTCCCACATTTGTCCAATTTCTTCCAATCTTTTACCTTTAGTTTCTGGGAAGAAGAAGAATGTATGAATAAACATAGTACCACAGAAAGTACCGTAAATACAATAAGTCTTCCAAGTAATGTTCTTGAAAGCTGATGGTGTAAACATCGCCAAAGCAAAGTTCATAATCCAGTTACAAGAGGTAGCAACAGCAGCTCCTCTTTGTCTAGAAGCAGAATCCCCCCAGATTTCGGAACAGTATAACCAGATACCTGTACCCCAAGACATACCGAAAGCAATGACGAATAAGTAACAACAAGCAATGACACCTTTGGCAGCAGGATCATTATCAATAATTTCCAACTTCAAGTTTTTGTTGGAAGGTAATCCTTCAGGTTTATAAGTAGCATATTGAGCTAAAATACCACCGACACCAAAGTGTAAACCACACATAACAGCAGAACCAACCAATAACACAGGTCTTCTACCCATTTTATCCAATAAGAATAATGATGGAATAGTAGCACACATGAATAACACGTATTGAATGGATGATGAAACTAAATTGTTGTTACCAGTGTAACCAGCCATGGTAAAGATATAAACGATATAGTACATCATAACATTCATACCAGTAAGTTGTTGCCAGATTTGAGCAAACATGGCGGTGATAGTTCTAGGTAAATACTTCTTGGTGTATAAATCAGCATAAGTGAATTTTTTAGAATCTTTTTCCATTAAAATTTGTTCTTTAATTTCACTAATTTCAATCAATACATCAGGATCTTCTCTATTACCTTTAGCTTGAACCTTGGCCACAATAGCTTCAGCATCTTCCCAATAACCTTGTTTAGCTAACCATCTTGGAGATTCTGGAATAAAGAAACATCCAGTACCTAATAAAGCACCAGGAACGATTTGTAAAGCCCAAGCGACTCTAAAAGAAGCAGTGGATTCCATTTGGGAACATCCAAAAGAAATATAAAACATAACCATAATCCCTACAGTAACGGCGAATTGAAATAAACCACCAACAATACCTCTAATTCTTCTAGGAGCCAATTCAGCCACTAAAACTGGAGCAACAGCAGTACCAAAACCAACTCCTAATCCAGAAACAACTCTACCACCAATCAAACCACCAATATCATGAGAAGCAGCTTGAATAATAGCACCAATAGCCCATAAAGTTCCACAAACAATTAAAGAGAATCTTCTTCCAAAAGGTTCTGAAACAAATGATGAAATAAGAGAACCAAAAAATGATCCTAAAGCCATAGCTGATGTAATAACCCCTTGGATTGTAGCATTTGGATGATCAAAATAGTTTTGGTATTGATCAGTACCAATAAAGGCTGACATGGATGAAATATCAAACCCAAATAATAACCCGGCCATACATGTTACCGTAGAAATTAAAAAGATATTGTGAACATTAGGAAACTTATCGAGTACAGCTCTAATCTTTAAAGCTGGACCTACTAATTTTTCTTCATAACCCATAATTGAATGCAAAAAAAAGAAAAGAAAAGTGTGTTTGAAGAGATAGACAAAAAAAGAGAGAAAAATCAAATAAAGGAGATTATAAGATCCTTTTATACCCGGTTAATTTGTTACCCCTCAGTTCTTGTCAAGTATTAAGAATCTGTAGTAATAACACCAAAAAACAAAGAAGTCGCTAAATAATCAGGAAATGTGGTGTGAAATGCCTGCAGGTAATCATGCCTCCTGCACAACTCACACGCACTCGGCGATTTTAGGGCGTTTTGTGTGACTTTGCCCCATAAAAATTCCTTTTTTCTCGCTCAATGGGGAAGGCGTCAGGCAGAAGTGGGGTTGTTCTATGTGGGGCATGCCGGGGTTGTGGGCCCCGCGATACATATTGTACGGAAAAGTAAATTATCTGGTTATGAGCCAAATGGGAGTTAAGATATTTCACTAGTGACGCCAATGATATCATAGCTAAGAAATACTATTGGCAATTATATTGTTGACAACGGTGACAACCGAATCAGTTGCTATGAAATGTATTGTCTGGAACAATTTGGGGAACAACTGGTTTGGTGAGTAGCCATGGGAAGGAAAAACGAACCTATTGGCTCAGGGAAATGGTGGATTAATCCCCGATAATAGGTTTAAGATAAGGGATGTTCTTAATTGCTACCGTTTAGTGATCGTCATAGATCTTCAGATGATTGTATAGTAATGCCTCCACATTTGGTATTTGTCCCCGTCTCCTCTATTTTCTCTGTCTCCTCTGTCTCCTCTACAGTGGATCTCCTCTACAATTAATCTCCTCTATCTCCTCTGCTTCTTAATCAGGATAGCCCCCCGGCTGCCTATTGTCCATTGTTCCTTATTGGGATTGATTCTGCCACATTAGCGTTGAAAATGCCGCTATAATTGTGGGGCTTCAATGGGCCCCGCGAAGTTTCCAATGCAACGTTGCATTTATGCTTAGTCTAAAACAATTAACCCCATTGAGAATATCTGTAGTGAGGCATTTAATGTGGGGAAGAGGAGAAGTTAATTTACAATGTTTGACACAATACGAATCCCACTGTAGATCGTGGGCTACAATAACTCCGAAGATTACCGTCAGACATTACCGTCTACATGACACATCTTTATTCCATACTTTATTGTATTATCTTTATTTCATACTTTATTGTATTATAGGTATATACATCTAAATATCATTAAACCTTGGCGGCAGCAGTATCAACATTTTCATGTTCAGATTGAGAACCTTCAGATTTCATTAATTCAGATTCATTTTCTTTATGTTCGTATTTCATCTTAGAAGCCAAATCAGCATCAGATAATACTGGAATAGATGGTTGCCATTTAGATGATTTCCAAGCAGGAACTTTTTCATCCCACATTTGTCCAATTTCTTCCAATCTCTTACCTTTAGTTTCTGGGAAGAAGAAGAACACATGAATAAACATACAACCACAGAATGTAGCATAAATACAGTAAGTTCTCCAGGTAATGTTCTTGAAAGCTGGAGGAGTGAACATAGCAATAGCAAAGTTCATAATCCAGTTCCAAGCAGTAGCAAAGGAAGCACCTCTTTGTCTAGAAGCAGAATCACCCCAGACTTCAGAACAGTATAACCATACAGTAACCCCCCAAGAACTAGCAAAAGAACAAACAAATAAATAACAACAAGCAATGACCCCTTGAGCAGCAGAAGAGTTATTGTGAATAGCCAATTTAACAGTTTCATTACCATCAACCCCACCTGGGACATAGTCAGCGTAAGTTGCTAAAATACCAGCAACCCCGAATTGGAATGCCAACATCAAAGCAGCACCAATCAATAACACAGGTCTTCTACCGAATTTATCCAAAAAGTATAAAGCAGGAATGGTAATAACAGTGTTTAAAACGTATTGAATGGATGAAGAAACCAAGTTATTGTTACCGGAATAACCAGCCATACTGAAAATATAGACAATATAGTACATCATAACATTCATACCAGTAAGTTGTTGCCAGATTTGAGCAAAAGTAGCATTAATGGTTCTTGGTAAGTATTTCTTGGAGAATAAATCAGCATAAGTAAAAGATTTAATATGTTCTTCAACCATGATTTGTTCTTTAATTTCACTGATTTCAATAATAA
>JAJMEC010000124.1:23654-43798 GCA_030573955.1 Yamadazyma triangularis | reverse complement strand
GAGAGAAGAGAGAAGAGAGGAGAGAAGAGAGAAGATAATGAGAAATACTTGAGATACTTGAGATACCTAAAATACAGACACAAAAACACAAAAATACTGAATACTGAAGACACTTATGCCACTTCATTACTATGCATACTTCTATTATCTACTCTATTTCTTAATCTAAACCTACCAACAGTGCAATTTCTTTGTAATTGGCATCAGCAATAGCACTAGCTTCTTTAGTACCCTGAGCGGTAACATCATCAAGGTAACCGGTATCGTTCATTAATCTGTGATATAATTGACGCTTATCCTTGAACTCCTCGATTATCAATTCTACTACATGATCCTTTAATTGTTTATGATTTTGTACCCAATCCAAATCACGTACAGTGTGATCAATCGAGGTTCTGGTTAATCCAGAAACAATATTAATCAAATTAGAAACCCCGGGTCTCTCAATAGGGTCATAATAAACCTTACCTTGAATTGAGTCAGTGGTTGCCTTTGCGATCTTCCGGGCAATGGTGTCGGGTTCTTCCGTAATATAAATACAAGAGTTTTGATCGGGATCGGATTTAGACATCTTCTTGGATGTATTCCTCAAGGCCAATATTTTTTTGGTGGGAGTTAAAACGGATTTTGGCATGGGGAAATAATCCTTCTTGTAAGTACTATTAAATGTCTGAGCAATATCTCTACATAACTCAAGATGTTGAGTTTGATCATCTCCAATGGGGACATGAGTTGATTTATAGATTAATATGTCGGCTGCTTGTAATGCAGGATATGCAAAAGTTCCAGCTTTTGTTTGTCCCATGATCTTTTCTGAATATATAGAATCCGAAGCTTCAGCTTGAGCCTTCAGTTTCCATTGGGTCATTCTATTTAAACTCCCCATCCCCGTTAAACAGGTTAAAATCCACATTAATTGATTATGGGCAGGGACGCTGGATTGATGATATATAACTGCCCGTTCAGTATCAATTCCCGCTGACAAAAGACTAGCTATGGCTTCGTGTCTATGTCTTTTCAAGGCTATCGGATCAGGTAACGATGTCAATGCATGCAAGTCTGCTGTTCCAAAGAAAAATTTGGTGTCAGGATTGTTATCTTGATCCACCATATCTTTCCAATTAGATACTGCACCTAAATAGTTACCTAAATGAATCTTACCTGTAGGTTGAATAAGAGAGAAAACCGTAGATCCTGCTGGGAACTTTGTACTTTCCGTAACATTTGGTGAAGTAGTAGAATATGTTCTAATTTCTTTTGAAAACAATATAATTCTTCTTGTAATCATTATTCTTAACCCCAAAGTGAAAATTTTATGAAAATACTTGTGAGATGCGCTGCGCATTAAGAAAGCTTTTGTATATTAATCATCGTATCGGGTTATTATATATTTATATTACAACTTTATCATGTAAAGAGAAGGGAGGGAAAAAAGAAAAAGAACAAGAAAAAAAAAACGTAAACAAGAAGTTAAAATACATAACACTCTCATTTCATTTAATCTCTTTTCGGACTGACAAAACCTCCTGGAGTATTGTCAATATCTATGCCATGTTTAATTAATCTTGATTCCATCTTCTTACGCTGAAGTTCTCTCCATCTATTTAGTTGAGAATAATCATGTAATCTAAATCCAAACACTTTTGGTGTGTAGCTTTTCCTATCATGTACAGGTATAGCTTGAGGAAAGTTTTGGAAAAACATGGCTGGAAATGATGACCCAAAATAAGCTCCATCAACTGATGAGTGTCTAGCTGACTTGGGATTGTATAAATCTTCACATTTAGCACAATATAATTTTACCGGTGCCAATCTAGCTTGATCATTCAACCCTATGGGCAATAACGGATGTAACTGACAATGAACTCGAGGACAATAACCAAAGTCCCCATTTCTATATTTCTCAAACATTTTATTTAATCCCCGAGTGGTTAAAATGTATCTGGCATGAATTAGCCCATAAAGAACTCTGGCATTATGTTCCAAGCCTTCTCGCTGTTCTTCGTTGTGCAGCTCTATATCAATAACATCAGTTATTATATCGATTAATGTAGGTAATTTGCTTACTTCTTGGTTCAACCCTGTCAAATTAAACCGATCCCGAATATATTCTTCATCCACATCACAAAAATATTCATTTCCCTTTATTCCTAGAAATAAATCAATCCAGTATTCGGTAAAATCTGAACTTGAGTCCGTTAAATACTCTTCATTCATTGCACTCGCCATCTTATACAATCTTAGTCAAATGTGAAGGAGAAAAATTCCCTTAAAATCAACACTTTTCCGCGCCTTTAGGTTGGAGATTTGTGTTTCTACAATTGAATATTTGTATATATAATATAATATATATAGTATATATATATTATTATATATATATAGTTAAATCCTGAATGACCAATGAGAGTTTTGGTATATCCGGATATTCTTCATAGTGGAGAAGTTCATTCTTTGTCAGTGAATAAATCTAATGAGAAGCTTCTAACTGGAGGGAACGATGGTAAGATACTATTGTGGAATGTCCAACAGTTAGTAAATTTGAACTTAACACCACAAGATGAAATGGCGGAATTAATAAGTTCCACCAAACCACTAAACGAGTTTTCTTATCATACATGTAATATTAAAGTGATAAAATGGAGTCCAATTGACGATAATATATTTGTTTCTGGTGATAAATCTGGTTGTATTTATATGAATGATATAAGGAGAAATGATCCTCAACTATTATTCTCCACGAATAATTCTAATAATTCCAATAATTCCAATAATTCCAATAATTCCATACAAGACACCATATATGATATCGCTTGGTCCCATGATGGTAGACTACTTAGTTGGTCTGGTGATCATGGCAAAGTATTTCTATATGATTTAACTCGAAGTACCTATCAAGAACTAACATCAATAATAAAGCTGGAAAAACCTATAATCCAAAGAAGTGTTGCATTTGATCCTAATAACAATTATTTGATCACTTTGGGTGATGATACTATAATTCATTTGTATCAATTTCAATATTGTCCTGATAATGATAATAATTATCAATTTAAATTACTCCAAAAGATATCCCGATTAATGAACCAATCTAATGTTAATGTCAGTTATAAACGTATATCGTGGTCTCCTGGTGGTCAATACGTTTCTATTCCTAGTGCCAGTGAAAGTCAGACCACTTTAATTTCTTTACTTTCAAGCACTGATAATTGGTCTAATAATTTTAGCTTAGTAGGTCATAATTCAAATTGTCAAGTGGTTCAATTTAATCCTAAATTCTTTAAGAATCCTCTTGAATCTAGTGAACAATCCACAACTCAAGATTCTGAAATCCTTAAAAAATATAATATGTATAATACCGTGGCTACTGCTGGAGGTGATAAATCTTTAGTGTTATGGAATACGTCGAAACAAAGTCCTATGTTTGTACTTCAAGATGTGGTGTCGAAACCAATAGTTGATTTATGTTGGGACAAATTGGGTAATTCATTGTTCATGGCTTCTTTAGATGGTCATCTTACCGTGGTTACTTTTGAAGCTCATGAAATAGGTGAAGAGGTTGATATTGAAACTATAAACAATGTGACTAAAGAAATCAAATCTTTTGTTAAACCTTTTAATGCCAAACCTGAAACCGGTAGTTCAAGAAAGCAAGCACCACCAATTGAAATCTTGGATGGTAAAAATGCTTCATTAGAATCCTCACTTCAATCGGATAACCAAACCCAAAATTCTATACCTGATCCCAAAAATAATAATATTAATGACTCAATTCCTAAAGATAAAGAACCCTCTAATAATGAAATTCATGAAAGTTTCGCTCCACAGGTAATTCCAGCACCAAAAATGAATGATCCCACTGCTGTGGATAATGATATTTTAAGCTCTGCAATGGAATCTAGACTGATTAAACCATCAAAATCTCAACCACAACAAGATGGTAATGAAAAAAATGGTGGCTCTAGTGGATTAAATGGAACTAGTGCAAGTGATTCTAAACAGTCAACTTTTGATAAGCAAAAAATGACCACCAAAAATGGAAAAAAGAGAGTACAACCATTATTGGTATCCAATGGGAACAACCAACCTGCTCCTGTGGCTTCCATTCCAAAGACAAGTCAAAAATTGGAATCCAAACTGTTTATGGAACTTGATAAGCCTTCATACAATATTCCTGATGATGATTTTAGAAATGCAAAACGATTACGAGCAGATGATGATGGTAATAATAAAAAACGTAAACGTGATTTAGAACCGACAAAATTTATTGGTTCCGTTGTGATTAATCCTAATATTTCTTTTTCCAAAATAAGATTGGGAACGCCTAAAATAAGGCTTAATTTTCTGTTAACAAGTTCAGTAGAAACCAATGAATCATTTGTTTTAGATATTAAAAATGGAACCGGAAATGAAGCCAAACCTTCTAGAATTACTTATTATAAAAAGGAAACCCAAATTTGGAGTGATTTCATACCAAGATTTGTTCATTTAGTCACTGAAGGACAATCGTTTTGGGCTATGAGTACTAATGATGGACAAATATTAACCTATTCTCATGTTTCTGGTAAAAAAATCTTACCGACTATAATTTTAGGATCACCTTTATCATTTTTAGAAAGTCATAGCAATTATTTAATGGCTATTACATGTGTTGGTGAACTATTTGTATGGGATATGAAGTCTAAGAAATCTCATCTTAATTGCCCTCTGTCCTTAGCTGCTCTACTTGATTCAAATAACAAGTACCAAGAAGATGTTTTATCTAAATCAGATAATATTACCCTTTGTTCAATCACTTCTAAAGGAATTCCATTAATAACTCTATCAAATGGAACGGGTTATTTATTTAATAAAGATTTGGGAACATGGCAAATATTAACAGAATCATGGTGGGCTTTTGGATCCCATTACTGGAATTCATTGGAAGAAGATAACCTGCAACCCCAAAGTGTTAATCTTTTAAAAGATGGTGATGGTTCTTCCATAATTGGCTTATTGGAACAAAAAACCAATGAAGAACTTATTAGAGGTTCTAGAACTGGAAGAGGAAAATATTTTAATAAAATCTCCAAAAATATGTTAATGAAGGAAGGATTTGAAAATCTAGAAAATACTATTTCTGTTAGTCATTTAGAGAACAGAATTTTATGCAGTGAATTGTTAGGGGAGACAAAAGATTTCCATTATTTCCTTATAATTTACGTCAAGAGAATTTGTGAATTGGGACTTAAAGCTAAAGTTTTTGAAGTGTGTAATCAATTATTAGGTCCAGAAGATGATATTGAACCCTCAAATTGGAATAAAGAAATTTGCGGCATTGATAAGCATCAATTATTGAAAGAGATAATCATGAGTTGTGTTGATATTAGAGATGCACAGAGAATCCTAACTCATTTTGGGAAAAAAATTGGAATTATTGATGATTCTGTTTGAAATAGAAAACAATACTCTATGTACAATTACTTGCTAACTATATATATATATATATATATATATATAGTTATATAGTTATGTTATTTACAACTTTTTACAACTTTTTAATTTGATAATTTGAAAGTATTGGTATTATCCCATCCTTTTTTACCCAATAATCCTTGAACAGGTCCTTGTTCATTTGTAGTTTTGTATAATGGTCCAGCTATATTAGAAACATAACCATCAGGACCACATACTAATGATAAACTGCTAGGTTTCTTTGGTTCTTGAGATGTAACCAGAGCTTGTGCAAGAGCATTATCATAATGAACGACTTTTTGATCGAATTCAATTAATTTTTCATTGATTTCACTATCACCATCTAAAATACTTTTTCGAAGTTTCAATGATTCTTCATCGGTCATAGAAGTCGTGAGTTTCTGTGACGTCTCTAATCTCATAGGACTTATATAATTTGGTGGATTTGGTTTATTGATATCTTTAACTTTTAACCATGATTTAGAATCATTATCATAGTGGAAATAAAATTGAGCTCTATCTAATTTTTCCAAGAAGAATAAGAATCTTCCTAGATCACCCAATTCACCTGGTTTTCTAGCACTATAATGAACATTTACAAATCCTCTATAAGGGTTTCTTGAAAACAAAACTTGCAAAATAGGAGCTATACCTGTTCCGGCAGCATAAAAGGTAATATTATCATAATCAGGTAATTTATTAGTGGCTTTAATTTTATCAAGATAAATTTCTGGAGGTACTTTAGACGGTAAATCATTGAATTGAGGCCTTTCATGATATTTCTTTAATGGATGATAAGGGAAAGTATATTCTATATGAGGACCTCTTAATTCTAATTCTTGACCAATTTCTTTATCAACAATATATTTAGATACTTCCCCATCATCGTATCTCTTAACATAAAGACTAAGAGCTCCACCTTTATCATAATCATTACCACCTGTAGGAATAACCTTTAACAAAGGCTTTCTTTCTCCAGACCGAGTATATTCAGATTTCATGAAATACAACGGTAATGGTGTATAAGATCTTACCACCATTATTTGTGGTTGTTTGATTTCAACAGACCATATTTTATCACCATTCCAAAGTGATTTATGTCCATAATTGGTATAAAAACTGTATTGCCAATGATTATGCTTTGGGGTCAATTCGATCAAATAATGATCTTTATCAATAGGTTCCTTATGGGTAACAATAAATTTATGAAAGTGATTTGGATCTAAAACCTCTTGGGAATCTGATCCTTCCTCTGCAGGAAATACCCATACCTTAATACTATATCCAGCCCAAATTGCTACTATACCCGTCAAGATCTTGGGAATATATCTTGACCATCTATTAATAGGTTTCTTTTCATCCTTTCTAGCTTGTTTGGTGAAATCATCCTGGTTCGGCAACCCAGGGAAATCATACGATACCCTTTCATGCTTAAGCTTGGGTATATAAGGTTTTTTGTTCTTCTTCATGAAATGTTCAATATTAGTGTTCTCCATTGGGGCAGGAGAGGCCAGAGATGATGTAGATTTAACCTTAAAGTCTCCCATTTCTTGGTCTTCCTTTTTGGATACTTCATCGTGCTTAGGCTTACCGTTCTGGTTCTGAGACTTTTTAGAGTCATTGTGATTGAACCTAACACTCAAACTGGATAAAGCATTAGTCCTTGGTACAAACCTTTGTGAATTTCTAACACCAAAAGGTGTACAATAACGTGTAATCATTACACACTTTAATGATGAATGAAAAGTCTCGCGAAGACTTTACTACTCACTTTATCCAAGATATATAAAGGTAATGACATCATTAATAAAGTCTATTGAAGCCCATAAGGATAAGGCATGGAGCGTTGATACGCATGCCACATTGCCTCTTTTGGCCACGGCATCAACTGATAAAACTAGTAATATCTATAAGTTGTCGGAACAAGGAAACTTTCCGTTGATTTCTAAGCTCGATGAATCCCATAAAAGATCAGTGAGAACAGTTGCATTTAAACCACCATTAGGAGGAGAAGATAATCCAGTAACTGATTTTATTGACTTGCCAGCATTATCTTCAGGATCTTTTGATAGTACTATTGCCATTTGGGGTATAGATGAGCCAGAAGAAGGATTTGATGAGGATGATGATAATAATGATGAAGGTGATGAACAAGCCAACCATGATAAACAAGTTCAATTATTAGTGAATCCAAGTAATGAATGGAATTTAATGGCTATTTTAGAAGGACATGAAAATGAAATCAAGTCTGTGGCTTGGAACTATCAAGGAAACCTTCTTGCTTCATGTTCTAGAGATAAAACCATTTGGATATGGGAGACTGACCCAGAAACTTTGGAAGAATTTGAATGTATATCAGTATTAAGTGATCATGACCAAGATATCAAACATGTTACTTGGCACCCTACACAAAATTTGTTAGCCAGTTCATCTTATGATGATACTATCAGACTTTATAAGCAGGATGAAAATGATGATGATTGGTCTTGTGTTGGAATACTAAATGGACATGAAGGTACTGTGTGGAGCTCATGTTTTGAAAATCCAAAAGCTCTTTCAGCTAAACCTACAGAAATGAGATTAGTTAGTGGATCAGATGATCTAACAGTAAAGATATGGATGTGTAAAGTAGATAAAATGACTGAAGATGAAGCCGAAAAGTATCAGAGCTTGCCTAGTTCTATAAAATATAAATCAAAAGAAATGGAATGGGAATTACAATCAGAATTACCAAAAGTCCATGAATATCCCGTTTATTCAGTAGCATGGTCTAAATTAAGCGGTAGAATTGCCAGTACAGGATCTGATGGTAAAATTGTGGTTTATAAACAAAATCATGATAACATCTGGGAAGTTGAATCGATTAGATCATTATGTCATGGAGTCACAGAAATTAATTGTATTACTTGGGGTAATTTAGAAGACAATCGTGAAATCTTGATTACCGCTGGAGATGATGGAAGAATCAACATTTGGAACCCTTAGATAGTTGAATACAGACTAGACAATTTCTATTTATTAGTTTTAAAAAATAACCCCTATTAAAATTATAAATGCTAAAATACCCAATAATATAAATAAACAACACATCATTCTACCTCCAGATCTTCTTTGATACCTTTCAGCTCTTCTCAACTCTATAGACGCTCCATGAGTATCATCATTGTATTTCAATATATTATCTTCAATGGAGTCAATGGTGAATTGTTGTTCATGTACTATATCCTCAAGATTACCGTAAATATCATTAATATAATTGATATCTTGACCAATTTGTTCAATCTCTCGTTCACGTTCTTGAATCAATAATGTTTGTTGTTCCAACTCTTCTGCATTAACAGGTTCATAATTAATCTCTACCTGTTGTTGTTGGGGAGACATTTGAGTTTGACTTTGGGTCTGACTTGATGTATGTTCATCATCGTCAATAAGACTCTGTTGCTGTTGGTGTCTCTCTTGTTGTTGTGATACAGCATTATGTTGCAATGATTCATATCTCTTTTGATTTGTTTGAAATTGTCTCAAGCTAGTTTTAATCAACTTGATTAATAACGATTCCTTTTGTCTTAAATAATTTAGACTATCATTATCTTCATGATTTGACTCACAAGCATTAAGGTAATTGTTTAACTTCTTCGTTAACTCATTAACATGTTTATAATTTGTGGTGATCTTTTCAATAGAATCATTTATAGCTCCAGATAATCTAGAATGATTTGTTCCATTTTTATTGTTTGAATTTAATTGTCCTTCATATTGATTAATTAAACCCTTGATTGATTTGAGTTGAGTATTATTCAAATTATATAAATTTTGTTCGATTTCATGACTTATATTTTCAAATTCAGGGAAATCCTTATAGTGTAAGGATCTAGCATCTTCGGCAGATGATTCTAGATCAGTATTGAAGTTATTAAATGACATAAATAATTAATAATTTATTGTACCTCTTCGATAACAAACGAGAATGATCGCGGTTAGTACACATTTCTTCTTCAGTAATACAGTGAGAGAGATCAATACAAAATATTTCAAAATATCCTTTATCTTTAATCGTGCATCTATTATATGTAAAGTTTCCCAAAAAGTAAAAAACTTATCTAACTATTTAACATTTATCAAAACTCTAAATATTTTGTTCAGCTAACCAACCTTCACAGTCCATAGCAGCTTGACAACCAGTTCCGGCAGAAGTGACGGCTTGACGATAAATTTTATCTTGAACATCACCAGCAGCAAAGACACCAGGAATAGAAGTAAAAGTAGTACCAGGCTTGGTAATAATATAACCGGTATCATCGGTTTCAACTTGTTTGTCGAAAACAGCAGTGGCAGGAACATGACCAATAGCATAGAATAAACCGTTGACTTGTAATTCGGAATTTTCTTTAGTTTTGTTATTGTAAATTCCAAGAGCATTTAAAAGTTTACCATCACCTTTAGCTTCTTTAGCTTCAGTATTCCACAAGATTTCTAATTTATCAGAATTTTTAACTCTTTTTTGCATAATGGTGGAAGCTCTTAATTCATCTCTTCTTACTAACATGTAAACTTTAGAAGCATATTTGGTTAAAAACAAGGATTCTTCACAAGCAGAATCACCACCACCAACAACAGCTAATGGTTTGTTTCTGAAAATAGGAACTGCACCATCACAAACAGCACAAGCAGAGATACCTTGTTGCCAATAAGTGTCTTCACCAGGGAGATACATTCTTTTAGCAGAAGCTCCAGTAGAAATAATGACGGCATCAGAAGTGATTGCTTCACCATCTTCATTCCATTCAGTCCATAATTTAAAAGGTTTGGAACTAAAATCAACTTTAGAAATGGTTTCAGTGATAATTTCGGTACCAAATCTAGCAGATTGTGCTCTCATTTTGTCCATTAATTCAGTTCCATTAATTCCATCAGGGAAACCAGGAAAATTTTCGACATCTGTGGTAGTAGTTAATTGACCTCCAGCAGCAAATCCATTAGCTAACATCCCTTCATATAATGTAGGTTTAACTTCAGCTCTAGCTAAATATATAGCTGCGGTGTGAGCTGCTGGACCAGATCCAATAATAGTAACTTCGTGATGAACCATTCTAGTAAATGTTTTCAGTATATTTTTATTGTAATTAAAATATCGATTCAAAAATTTCATCGGTAAATTTTCCTTTCTTTTATAGTGCGAATACTGTGATTTTATCGATAACCATCATCCACAATTATTAATACTTAAAGCTTCTAGAATCGGCTTGCGCACGACATTTGTCATCTTGCCAGGGCCCAAGAAGTGACAAAGAACCATCTGGGGCTACAGATATTTGTCAGATTGTTTATTAATAATTAGATTAGATAAATGCTAGTAATACTGTATAAGAAGTAAAAATACATGACTGTGTCACTGAAACATAATAATTGCATAGTTAGTAATGAGCAATGTCATGGAAGTGCCTATGAGAGGCTGCATTACCAGGATGTATCAGTTAATATGTTATGTTCAAGTTAGGTTTGGTCAAGTGTGATAATACTTTGTTCTGTAATTTGATGGGTCATTTTCTCTCCAAATGTCCACTTATGGTTCTTTCATAGTTCTTTTTTTTTTTTTTTTTTTTTTTTTTTTTTTTTTTTTTTTTTTTTTTTTTTTTTTTTTTTTTTTTTTTTTTTTTTTTTTTTTTTTTTTTTTTTTTTTTTTTTTTTCTTCTTCCTTTCTTTCTTTCCTTCTTTCTTTCTTTCTTTCTTTCAATAACGGTTTTATTTCTTCCTTTTCTCGATCATTCCTTTAGTCACTCCAAGATAAATTTTGCAATCATTGGTGAATGTTGTAATTTAGGGTTCAATAGAACATTAGTCATAAACCATTGTAAACCTTTTCGTCTTTTCTCTAACCAATGAGATGACCATACGAATCTTTGGAGCTTAAAATTATCCTTCCCTGGTAACTTTGGAATCTCTACTGACTTATGATACCCCACCAAATTATTTCTAAACGCTTCGATATCCCTATATCTTTTATAGATAACAATTGATGAATGATTGAGTTCATTAATTATGACCTTAATTGACCACACTATATAAGGTTTACCACCTTCTCCTTCGATTATATGATAGTCTCCTACTAAAACATCCGTTATATGAGAGGATTGATCAAAAGTATGAATTGAAGTTCTATCTTCTAATGTTATCGGTACCGGCAATAATTTGTTCAACTGGGATAAAGAGTTTCTGTGGTTACTCATTTATACTATTTTCCATTTAGATTTGTGTATTTTTAAGTCGTATATTTTTCCCTTCAATGATAACGATAATAGTTTTGTGAGATAAAAATACCCTAACTTCTCACTCACTATTATTATAATTCTTTTTATAATTTTACTTTAAATGGATCCTTTAGGTAATAAATATTCAGTTTACAGAAGACTCATTCATAAACTTCAAGCTAGAAGAGATATACCATTTAGAAAGAAATTCTTTGTTGGTTATGATCTTCATGGTAATACTTACTGGGAATTTACTATCGATGGTAACATGCAAAGATTAAGACGGATCATGGAACCTTATCAAGAGTTGTTATTCAAAGCTGATTATTTCCGAAATGTCCCTCCACAATGGCATCAATGGTTAAGAAGAACTAGAAACTCTCCTCCTTCATTACAAGAATTACTTAATGATCAGATGAGACAAACTAAAATGAAAATCTTAGCTCAGCAAGCCGATGAAAAATGGGCTAATGAAAAGGCAAAGTTAGAACAACAACAGTCTTCAAAATTACAGGGTGAATTGGAGAAAGTCGAAAAAGATAAACAAAAGTATGAAGAACACCAGAAACATCAACAATCTGGTGATAATCACACTGATAATCCATGGGCTGAAGCTGATAAAGCAAGCAAGCATGATCATAATCCTATTGAATCAGCTAATATCAAAATAAGGAGATAATATCCTAGAATCTTTGCACCTTGTAAATAACGTTATGTCTTTTATACTAAAATATTTATATTTAATTCAAACATTAAACTACTCTTCTGTTCCCTTCTCCCATATACCTGGCCGGTCTTTGTGTAACTTTTCACCCTGTGAGCATCTCATATCGACTTATCACTTTGAGATGACTTGAGTGACTTTAAATAAATGCAAGAGATATCAATATCTTTAGAAGAGACTAATAGACTACGAGAAAGTATTGGATTACCTCCTATCCCACAATCAGAGGACCAAGTTGATAAACCTAACAATGATAACACTAAAGCAGAAGACAATAAGTCCAATGTTACTAGTAAACAAGAGTTGTCCATAGATGAAACCAATAAGTTACGAATATCACTTGGTCTTCAACCCCTTGAGGTAAATAAAAACAGTGACGCTGTTGAAAATTTCAATGCCCATAAACAAGAAGCAGAAAAGACTAAAAGAGACGAACAATTGAGAGAACGTCTTGAAACAGCAAAGCTTAATTCTGCTAAAAAGAGGAAACTAAAGGGAAGAACATTATTAGATGATTATGAGGAAATGGATAATGATGACTGGTTGAATAATCTCGACGTTAAACCTGCTGCTCCGAAGACTAAAACTCCAAAAGCTGGAAAGAGTCACAATGATTCCAATTCAAATCATGTAGATATCTCTGTGTCCCATAACATAAATGATCTTCGCCTGGTTAAAGATAATGATGTGTTTACTCTAAAAGATAGTGGTATTAATGATGATGACCCCGATGAGATATTTAATCAAGACCTAGCAAATAAATCCAAAGTCAAAAAGCACTTGGAAGAAATGGATAAGGTGAGACTGATTAAGAATGGTATAGGCTATAAAAGTATTAATGATAATGATAATGATGATAATGATATTAATGATATTAATAAGGCTGAAAAAGTTAGTATAAAGAATTCAAATATTTCTTTGGATGATAAAGCTGTTAAGCCTCAGTCAGAATTTCTGTCCGGGCCCAAGTCAGTAGACTTAAATTTATTTGAACTTGATGAAATTTCGGCACCAAAAAAACCACTGACCAAAATGAAAAAAATCAAGAGTAAAAAAGATAAGGATAAATCAAAGAGAAAAACCTTTGATGAAAATGATGATATCAATTTAAAATCAGTCAAATTAGAAAATATGGATGATGATATTGCTGATGATGCTGATGAACTTGAACAAGCCTTGGATTTAAAAAGAAAATTAAAGCAAAGATCAAGAACAACTATGACTGAAGAAGACAAAGCTAGAGAAATTAGGAATTTAACAAGATCTAATGCTGAAAATGACTTAGAAACTGAGGCTATGAAAAGTACAATAGTATTTGATCCTACTGTAGATTTCATTAACTCCTTAAACACAAAACCAGAAACTGACGTTAAAGAACAAAGTAATGATTTACCAACTAAAATTGATAATAATGAAACCAATTCCAACACAGAAGTTGAAAAACCAATAGAAGAATCCAAACATGAAACTCAACTCACACCCCAACCAAAGTATGGAGTTGGTAAATTACTTAAACAATTAAGAGAAGATGGACTTGAGTCTAGTTCTGATAAGACCCAAAGAGAGTCAGTTAAGAATTCAGAATTAGTAAAATTAAAAATTTCCATAGAAGAAAGAATACTTAAAGAACAATTAAATTCGGATTCTCAGTATATGAAATTATCTGAAGCAGAACAAGAAAAACTATTTCAAAATAAATTGGATGATATTTTAATTGAAAAAGAAATTGTACCAAACTATGAAAACTATAATCCTAAAGTAAATCTCACGTATAGAAATGATACAGGTAATGAATTAAATACTAAACAAGCATTTAAATTTATGTCCAATAAATTTCACGGTACAAAATCAAGAGATAAGAAAACCAAGAAAGAATGGCTGCGAAAACCAAAAAAATAGAGAGGGAACCTAAAATACTATTAACAGTGTATGATAAGTCTTACATAGACCCCATTTCCGTTGAATAATATTCAATTGTATATAGTGATAAATATTATAGAGTATAATGACTTTATAATATAACATAAACTAAAAGAAATACTGATAAGGATAATAGTTATAAACAGGAACCGCAGTAGTTAATACCGTAGTGGTTACAATATAAAAGCTATTAAAAAAGGAGCTTACACTTGACCAGATATATGGTTACTAAGATGAATACCAATAAAAAACCGGTTTCTATCTCTAAAGAATCATTAAAAGAAGTGATTGTTGTAGGTGGTGGAACATGTGGATTGGCTGTGTGTGCAAGATTATGTGAACCCTGCCCAGGGTCAATCTATACAGAAGACGAACATCAAAGATTCCATTGGCTTAGACAAAGGAAAGGTAACATCAACTTATTAAGTAGGAATGTTAGTTCCAATAGAAATTTGGAATCTTTGGATTCTAGAAGAAGATACAAAGAGAAAAGCCATTTCTCCCCTGAAGAAATGTTGGTGTTTGATTCAACATCAAGTAATTTTTTAGGTCAATGGGATAATCAGTTTGAATCTTGTCAAATTCCATATCTAAGATCACCTATGTTTTTCCATCCTGATCCTGAAAATATAGATGGATTGGTAAGTTTTGCTCATAAATGTAATCGAGAAACACCAAAGGATCTCATGGAAATCGAAAATGTGGTAGGAAAAGAATATTCCAAACATCAACATAAGAAACTGATCAAAAAGAAAATGAAAAAGAAGAAAGTCCCCGTTCCTTCTGATACCCAGGTTAATTATTCTCATGATCAACCAGGGTTGGTGGATATTAACATGAGAGATTGGAAAGATTATTACCGTCCTTCAACTGGACTATTTCATGATTACTGTGAAGAAATCGTCGATAGATACCGTCTTCATAATGTCATCATGAAAGATGAAGTAGTCAAAGTCGAGTATACCAATATTAATGTACTAGAAACAGATGAAAGTGGACAAGGCTTCCTCGTCACTACCAAATCTGGTGCTGTTTTTGGCAGTAAGGTTTGTGTGGTAGCTTCGGGTCATCGAGGTAAACCAAACTATCCAATTCCGGCATTATGTCAAAACCCTAAATATCTTGAAGGGAGCTGCCATACTACAGATATTTTTCAAAGAAAAGTGGAGTTCCCTCATAATAAAATCTCGGACAAGATCAATAATGGAGAACTGACTAGGGTAGTAATTGTTGGTGGGGGATTGACTTCAGCTCAAATGGTCCATAGGTGTATCTTATCAGGAGTTGATAAGGTTTATTTGGTTCTTAGAGGACCATTAAAAATTAAACACTTTGATTTCCATCTTGATTGGGTGACAAAATATAAAAATCTTAAAAAATCATCATTCTACTTGAAAGACACTGAAGAAGAAAGGATAGATATGATTAATGAAGCTAGAGAAGGAGGATCAGTAAATCCTGAATATTATAAGAAATTAATGAAACATGTTAAGTCGAAAAAGTTGGATATTATTCAACACAGTTCTCTTACAGATACTGAATGGAAGGATAATATGCTGTGGAATATAAACTTGAAATCACATTGTGATGATCTGATTTCAAGTATATCTAATGTGGACTATATCTATTGTGCCACGGGGATTTCACAGAGTATACAATCATTAGAATTTTTGGACCCCATAATGAAGAATCATGAAATCCCCATTGTAAACGGTTTCCCTTGTTTAACTGATGAATTACAATGGAAAAAAGACATTCCATTATTTTTAGTTGGTAAAAACGCTTCATTAAGAGTAGGCCCTTCATCGGCTAACCTTGATGGGGCCCGACTTGGTGCTGAAAGAGTAGGATGGTTCATTCAAGATCAAAGAATATCA
The DNA here is from genome assembly GCA_030573955.1 of Yamadazyma triangularis. Lineage (NCBI taxonomy): Eukaryota > Fungi > Ascomycota > Pichiomycetes > Serinales > Debaryomycetaceae > Yamadazyma > Yamadazyma triangularis. Next base: position 27,578 of record JAJMEC010000124.1, on the reverse strand, counting down.
GGTAAGTTGGATTGGAGCTGTGATCATGTGGAAGCCGAAGCTGTTTCTTCAACTAGTCACTTTCTACTGTTAGCCAGTGGTCAATTAAATTGGTACTCTCTTTTGGATATTGAATAAACAAGTAGAATAAACAAGTAAAATAAATAAGTAGAATAAACAAGAAGGATATATAATATTATACATATCATATATGTCATATACGTGGTTTTAGAGTTTTTCCGTAAAAATCATTCAAACCCGCCTATTGGTTACTAGTGTCACTAATCCTCAAAGCCGATGCCGGCCATAAAAGGAATTTTGACATATTTGACTGATGAAAAAGATATCTTTTTTCCTACTGTATACAGGAAGCGTTGCGAACTATGGCAAAAGTAAAAGGAATCATTCCATTAATAATCCTAAAAGGGATTTTTTTTTTTCATAAAACATAGATTTATAGAATGTCAAGATTAATAGTGGGGATACAGGGAATGACCTGTGCTAACTGCAGTAATACAATAACTGATATGCTCAAAAAGCAAGACGGTATTGATGATGTATCTGTTTCCTTAATTACCGACGAAGCCGAAATCCTCTTCAATAGCGCCAAGATCAATAGCGGCAAAATCATCGAAGCGATTGAAGACATTGGTTTTGATGCTCAAATTATAGAAGAGTCGAAAAGTGAAGATATATTGCAAACAAGGTTGAGTATTGAGGGGATGACATGTGGTTCATGCTCAGCAACTATAACGACGATGGTGGAGAAGATTCCTGATGTAAAGTCTGTCTCGGTGTCATTAATTACTAACGAAGCAATGATTGAGCATAAATCATCTGTATCAGTAGAAGAAATAATAAATCAAATAGAGGATTGTGGCTTTGGTGCCAAGCTTGAAAATAGTGACTTAATCAATAATAACCTAATGGTTTCTAGCAGGTTTGCTATTAAAGGTATGACTTGTTCTGCATGTTCTACGAGTATTGTTAATGCTTTGAAGGATAGTTATGGGGTAGATGAAGCCGATGTTTCATTAATAACTGAAGAAGCCTTCGTAAAGTATAATTTGCAAAAAATATCTCAAGATGAACTTGGAGATAAAATTAATGATTGTGGATTCGAGGCTTCATTAATAGAGACCAAAGATATTGATAACGATGATGATAATGAAGAGCAGGTTATATTTCAAGTATTTGGATTAAAGACTGAGGCTGATTTATCAAGCTTTCAGTATAACTTGGAAGCTTTGGTTGCTTCTTTAAACCTGGCTATCATTAATTATAAATTGGATATTGATTCTCATTTAAAAGATTCAATGGATGCCAATGGTGATGCTGCTACTTCTTTATTACAGTCTCGGAGTAGTAATGATTCCGAGGTTATGATTGACGATGGTATACTAGTCAATAAAGTGACGATAACTTATGATTCGTCTATTTTGGGAGTAAGAGATTTAGTAGATAGATTGCATGCTATGAATGAAGAAGGTATTTCATTATTAATTTTGAATTCTGTGGACCAGTCATCAAATTCACAATTAAATTTATTGTCAAAGGTTAAAGATATCCAATACTGGAAAAATAATTTCATAAGGGCTTTAGTGTTAGGAATTCCAGTGATAGTATTGAATAGATGTCAAAATTTAGCATTTTGGAAATCAAAAATGTTATTTTCTGGTTTTTATTGGGTTACCCTAATTGAAGGAATTTTGGCATCTTATATTCAGTTTAAATTGGGTATAGTATTTTTAAAGAAATTCCGTCAATTTATAAAATCCAATTTTAAAAATGCTACAATGGATGTATTGGTTTGTATATCAACAATGATTTCATACACATTTTCGATTATATCGACATGCATTAGTGTTTGGAATGGACAAACTGATAACCCCCCAACTGTGTTATTTGATACTTCAGCCATGTTAGTAACATTTGTTTCCTTTGGTAAATGGTTGGAAAATAGAGCTAAGGGAGCTACATCCACGGCTTTATCAAAATTAATATCTTTGACTCCGGCAAAATGTGTAATAGTAACTAACTATGAAGAATATGAAAGTTATATTATGGCTTCAAAGCAAGAAAAAATCAATGATATTAATACAAAAGAATTTGCTACCAAAGAAATACCTATTGATCTTATTCAAAGAAATGATATTTCAATTGTTTTTCCCGGTACAAGAATTCCAGCTGATGGAACTATTATCTACGGTGAATCTGACATTGATGAAAGTTTATTAACAGGAGAAAGTTTGCCGGTATATAAGAAACTGGGTGATCAGGTAATTGGTGGTTCTATCAATGGTCCACATATTTTACATGTCAAAGTCGAAAAATGTGGTAAGAATTCACAATTACAAAAAATAATTAAATTAGTCAAAGAATCACAAATCAATAAAGCACCTATACAAAGATATAGTGATTATATAGCTGGAATGTTTGTTCCAACTATTTTGCTATTGGCTTGTGTTACATTCATTTTTTGGCTGCTTATTTGTCTTATGGCCCATACCGATATGAATTTACCTAAAGCCTTTCAAATGGATAATAATGGTAAATTATTTGTTTGTCTAAAGTTAGGAATTTCTGTGGTTGTTGTAGCATGTCCATGTGCTTTGGGTTTAGCTGCCCCTACTGCAGTTATGGTTGGAACCGGTTTAGGGGCTGAAAATGGGGTTTTAATCAAAGGTGGTGATATCTTAGAAAGGGCCAGTGATTTGGATATCATTTTGTTTGATAAAACAGGTACTTTAACCACAGGAGAGATGAATCTCATAAACTACACAATGAATAAGGAAATTGATAAATATATCTGGTGGAAATTGATTGGAGGTGCTGAATTAAATTCAGAACATCCCGTGGGAAGAGCTTTAGTCAGAATTGCCAAATCTCAATTGAACTTATTTCCTGAAGATTCATTGGGTTTAGTCGTTAAGAAGTTTGACGTTCTCACTGGGTTAGGTGTAAGAGCAACCTTGGTAATTGATAACCAAGAGTTTAATGCCTTCATTGGTAATAGAACTTTAATCCAAAATCAAAAGCCTGAGATTGAGTTAATTGATAATGAAAATACCACTGTACACGTTTTGGTTAATGACGACTATTGTGGGAATGTAGAGCTCACTGATGAATTAAAGCCTAACAGTAAGAAGATTATCAACTACTTAAAATTCGAAAAGAATTATATAATCGGAATGGTGACGGGTGATAATTCAAAAATCGGAAATAAAATAGGTCAAGATTTAGGTATCATTCCCAATAACATCTTCAGTGAAGTGACACCAGCCAATAAAGATAAGGTTATTGCTGGTTTTAAAGACAGATATGGAGGTAATACTAATGTTAAGGTCGCCTTTGTAGGTGATGGTATTAATGATGCGCCAGCATTGTCTCGTGCGGATGTTGGAATTGCCATATCTCATGGAAATGATATCGCTATCGAAAGTGCAAATATAGTTTTGATGAATAATGAAAATAATGATTTGTATGGTGTTCCAGTTGCTTTGGATTTGTCTCAAAAGACTTTCAGAAGAATAAAGTTGAATTTTGTATGGGCCATGATTTATAATATTATCATGATCCCATTTGCAATGGGCTGTTTTTTGCCCCTTAATATAATGTTGCCTCCAATGGCTGCAGGGTTATCCATGGCGTTTAGCTCTGTTAGTGTTGTTCTAAGTTCATTAGCTTTAAAGAATTATAGTAGTGTAAAAATCAAGGATTATAACAAGAAGGTAGATTATGAAGCATATCAAGAATTTGATTTAAAAAATAGTAATATGAGAGATTTCATTAATCATAAAAAGAAAATAAAATGGAGTCGATAGTTTTAAATGGCATAGTAAATAATATATAATTTTTTCATAATTTTTTCATAATTTTTTTTTTTTTTTTTTATTTTATTTTAATATTTCTCTAATTTCTGGAGAATAAAGTTGAGCAGAGAAT
>JAJMEC010000124.1:0-23554 GCA_030573955.1 Yamadazyma triangularis | reverse complement strand
GATTCTTGAAATCAAAGGTTGAAAAGATAGTGTATGAAAAAGGAAAAAAAGTAGTTTTAATCCAATTGAAAGCAATGGAGAAGATTTTACAAAAATTAGAATCAGTTGGAGGTTTTGATATATTATCTGATGAAAAGACTGAAGAAGCTTTAACAACTGTGTTTGTAGCATTGAAGAATTCGATGTTGCTTAATCCTATCATTAGATATTCTTTAACCGATGACGAAATTAGACAAGGAATAATTGATCTTACTATAGAGTTATTAAAAGCTGACGTGATTCCTTACAGAGAAATTTTCGTGGCTTTAAATGAAAGTGGATTAGCTATCGATGTCATTAAATTCTTATTAACTGATGAAGAGACCAGACAAGGTGAAATTGACTTAATTATTGAGCTTGTCAAACAATTAATCGAATCAGGAACTATTAAGCTCGAAGATTTGTTAAAGCATATACCAAAGCCTAATTCCCCTACTACAACTACTCCCACAGTTGCAAACTCCAGTCCACTAAAACTTAGTAGTAATACTTCTTTACCTTTATAATTTTGTTCCCCCAAATAATTCGCGCTTCTTTTTGTTTACTAAATCTCTACAATATAAACATAAATCAGAACTTCGGTATCATATTAAACACTATAAACGAGACTAATCAACTTATAAAGCTAATAAAGCACCAGCGGCTAAAGCAGCAGCACCGGCAGCGTATTGTCTGTTAGCAGCACCTTCCCAGGTGGAAACGTTAGAGGTACCGTTAGTTGGAGCAACAGAAGAAGAAGCTGGACAGTCAGTGACGGTGGTGTCACAGTCAGTAACAGTGACTAAGGTAGATTCTAAGTCAGTTTCAGTGATGGTGGCAGCGTTGGCAACGGCAGCGAATAATAAGGCGACGGTGGAGAATTGCATAACGATTGACTATTAGTTGGATATATAAATTTATCTAAAGAAGAAGAAGAAGAAAAAAAAAACACCTAGTGGGACTTTTCTTACAATTTATACATTTCTGAGCCCTATTGGACGCCGTAATTCATTATTTGTTTTTTTAAAAAATATCTCTCGTTCGTAACACAAACGGCGAGAATTTGACTAGTTTTGTTTGTTTTTTCCTTGATCGAGAATTCTCGACTATTTTTGTCAATCACAACCACGACGCCGCGAACTAATTTGGCATTATGTTTCCCCTATTTAACGGTATTTCTCTATTGTTGACACTACCACACTACTGAATTAGGTAACTCGATTACTTCGTCTAAGTTTTTTTAGCTATTAACCTGAGTTATCCAGGGTAACGCTTCGGATGTTATTTCTATTTACTTAATATTTATTTTCACGACAAGTTTTCAGTTAGCGTCAATTCTGGACCGGCTAGGCATATTAGGACTTTAGAGGCGGGAAAGCTTTATTTTGGTATGTTATCTACCGTGACTTTCTCTGTTTTGTTTATGATTAGAAACACGGATTTATTTCTTTGTAGAAAAAATAAAGAATACATTGAAATTGTCTATCGTTTTTAATTATCAGAGTTCTCAATACTTTATTGAGGCAAGCCTATGTCGATACTACGTATCTTGTTGGCTGTCATGTCTAACCCCATCTTGTACCTTTAATGTGAAGGGGGGGGGGAGAGATAGAGAGAGCGCGTATTGCGAAGACAATAAGAAACAATATCAAATAGATATAAGCGTGAATGTCATAGTATTGTAATGATTTATATTTAGTAAAACTAAATCTTTGAATGGTTTAAATATGCTATGCAGGAAAAAAATGAATTGGTATTGTTTGGGGTTGTAAACCTTTCTCTAGACAACACTGTTGTCTATTACTGTTAGGCGTCAACTTGATAAATCTCAACCCATGATGTAGATAATCTATTCGTCTTTTTTTTATTTTGTTTTCATTTTTATTTTTATTTTTATTTTTATTTTCCTTTGAAATTATTCTCTTATACAATAGACCTAACTTTAACATTTTTTCTAGTGTACCAATTTACGAAATCATTTAATGAACTTCTAATTTGTTTTTTATCTTTATTTTCAATAGCCACTTGAATGTTGGAATAAAACTTTTCCACTTGTCTTTGGTCACTATTTGGTAAACTGCTAATGATATTGAATAACCAAGTAACTACTAATTGATTATCACTTAGGTTTATCAATTTTAATATGGTGTCATTGATATCATAGATAATGGTGTCATTCTTGAAATCAGTAAATTTAAAGATAAGATTATAAATCAGCTGTTTTAATAGCTTTTCACCATTATCATTGATTATTTGTTTCACCTTGTTTCTAATCATATCATGATTTTTCACTTCATAGAATGATATAGGTGATGTATTGAATCCCCAACTGATAAAGTCAATTAAATAATGGATGATAGCAATAATACTATCAAATGCATCCAAAGAATCAAGTAAGATAATTGATGATTCCACTGAAGGTATTAATAATAATTCATTATTAGCATCAAAATATTGGTTGGGGAAGTACATTAATAAATCATCCAACATTCTAAAGAAGTCTTCTATTATATCAGAAATTTCATTAAAGTTATTGGTCGAAGATAATACAGTAAAAAAATTTTTTGCTTGTTCGACACCAAATTGAAATACTGAATTAATTATCTCCGGTTCAAACTCTTGATCATCACTGAATTCCTTAATGATGGCACCACTAACAAACAAATAACACCCAAAATGATTTATTTTGAACCCTTCAATCAATAAATTCACAATATCGGATATGTTTGGCAATAGGTAAATGTTAAATGATTGAATAGAAGTTTTGAGTAATTTCAATATTTTTTCATTAACAAACAAATTCGTAATATTTTCCTTCAAAAATTTTATTATTAGTGGTAATATATTTTCCACATAAATTTGAATGACTTTATTATCATAATTGTTATAATCTCTCACCTTTAAAACTTTTACAAATACTGAAAAGATATCGAATAAATCCCCAATCTTCTTTTCATTACCATTTGCTTGATCCAATTGATTGAAAATTGGGGTTAAAAAGGTTAAACTATATTCGTAAAGCCTTTGATCATTTTCAGGTAATTTTCCTAAAATATGACTTATACCATCTATTAATTCTAAGTTGGATTCTATATCAACTTTAGAATGTAACTCTTGATATAATAAGTACAATTGGTCCAAATAATTTATTAATAACTCAGGACAATCTTGACAGAAATACATCAACGATCTTGTCGTGGCTATCATTATATTCTTTTCGTCTTTTTGGTTCAAGCTTATTTGCAAACCTTTCATGATGTAATTTAATTGAACTTCTAAATATTGAGGATTCTTATTAGTCCATTCGGTGTATCTTCCTAATACTAGAATAGTGCTATATCTGATTTTTGGATGCTCTGGTAATTGAATTAAATAATTCATTATAGCTGGTAACATTTCATTTTCAGTTTTAGGAATCTCTTTTGCCATTGATCTTAACGAGAACAACGCTGCCTCTAAAAATTGCCAATTGCGATTATCTGAAAGCAGAACTTTGATTCTTTCGAATGGAATAGACAAAGCTTTTATTGGACCTATGACTACAGTGCAATCTTTCAAAACATCACCCATTTCATACCTAAAATCTTTAAATTTATCTTCTTGTTCTTTATCTCCTTGAAACAAGTCATCATCATCACCATCTTCTTCGATTGGATAAGTTAAATGATTAATAATTATAGTAATAAGCTTTTCATAAATGGGGGATAAAATAGCTCGAGAATTTTTGAAGTTTGGTAAAACTATCAATTGTTTTAACATGTACCAGAAATAAAATGAGTATTGAATTATGTTTAAATTAACATCCATTTCACAGTAATGCATTACAATTTCAACCAATTTATAGAATTCTTGACTATGTTTAGCAATTAAAACATGCCAGGATTCACAAGCCTCAATATAAAGCTTAGCCAACTGTTCAAAATTATCTTCATTCACATTTATCATATCATTTAATTCAATTAATTTGATTAACAATCCATTAATAATGGTTAAATTATCTATATCTTTCGTTTCTCTTACAATACTGATCAAGCATTCTATGGCGGGATCAAAAAGTAAGTCATTATTGATGGAATTGAAAATTAAATTGGTTAAATCATTTAATGAAAGAAATTGTTCAACAGATAATTCTTTAATCCAATTATTTAAACAATCCAAAACAATTAGTTCATTTCCAGACAAATACTTTATGAACAACGAGAAGACCGTTTCTAAATTTTTATTATTTATTATGACACCAACTCTATCATTAAATTCTTCATTAGTCAAATAAGTTTTATTAATATCATTCAATTCTTCAGGAAGAATTTTTAAAAATTCAAATAGATCACCGGTTAAATTATTACTAGTAAAATAGTTGATCAAATCATTCAAAGGATCAGCCCACTCCAAATCCTGGATAATTAATTGACTTAGGCAAATATACAATTGAACTCTGATTAGTTTAAATGATTTTTCATTGTATTTTACCACTAAATCCAACAATAAAGATTTTAAAGCATTATAATTATCATTACTTATTTGATTTAAATCATAAGTCAACTTGTTTCTCAACGTTTGACTAAGAAACAACTTAATTTGTATTTGATTATGGATCTGCTGATCGTCATTACCTAAATATTTATGAGCTATCTCCCATGCTTCATTCGATTTTTGAAACTCTTCTAGGTAAGATGTGGCCAATTTCTTTTGTTCTTGAGATGCACCTGAATACATAGTATTCAACGCATCAACAACTTTCTCTATCTCAAACATAATTTAATCAAGAAAATTTAAAAATAGAGTTCTGGATACACCAATTAGTTGGTTTAACTTAACGCTATCGAAAAAAGTTAGATTCGAAAAATGAGCACATTGGATGTCGTGAGATGTACGACATTCACGTCACGATGACTTGACTCCATTGACTCGTTCTTAATAAATAAGGCAGCACGAAAAAACAAAAAAAATACATATATAAAATAGAGCCGTACTGATCGGAGTTGCTCAGCTTCAACAGTGTTCAAACTTAATACCGTCTATAAAATGTCTAGACCAGTGGTTATATCCGGTCCTTCAGGTACAGGAAAATCTACATTATTAAAGAGATTATTCCAAGAGTTTCCTAATAAATTTGGATTCTCAGTTTCCCATACTACCAGATCACCAAGACCAGGTGAAGTTGATGGTAGAGAATATCATTTTAGTACTGTCGACAATTTCAAAAAGCTTATTGATGAAAATGAATTTATTGAATGGGCTCAGTTCAGTGGTAATTATTATGGAACGACCAAGAAGGCTGTTAAAGATGTGTCCACTGGTGGTAAAATATGTTTATTAGATATTGATATGCAAGGTGTTAAATCAGTTAAAGACAGTGATTTAAATGCTAAATTTTTATTTGTTAGTCCTCCATCTATTGAAGAGCTTAAGGATAGATTAACAAACAGAGGTACTGAAACCGATGACTCTGTCAACAAAAGGTTAGAAGCAGCCACCAGAGAAATGGAATTTGCTAAAACCGGAGTTCATGATAAAGTTATTGTTAATGACGATTTGGATAAAGCTTATAGTGAATTTAAAGACTTCATCTTAGATCAATAAAATTAAGATTAAGTTACATGTTATTCTATATAATACAATAAATAAAATTAATAAATAAAAATACTAGTACCAGACTAGTAATAGTTTTAATAGTTGCCATTATCAATTAAAAACTTTCTAATTTGATAAAGATTTGATGATAATTTTTCAAATATTGCTACCCTTAAATAATTATTGTAAACATGAAGTAAAAGTGATTCACCAAAGTTCAATAAAAGTAAATGTTTTTCCTTCCTACTATTTTCAATGTTATTATTATCATCCAAAGCATATTGTAACTTTAAATTCAATGAAGATTGTAAAGTTTTAAGTAATTGAAATAATCTAATAAATTCTTGGTCTGCATTTCCATTTTGATAATTCAATACCATGTAGATAATTGATAATAGGATAAATATATGAAACACAAATTGACAATGAACTGGGTTATTAAAATTGATCAAATCAACAGAAAGCTCTCCTGATTCATTAACATTACAAGTCAATAATTTAATAACATCCTCACAATTTTGTATAACACCAACTAAATTATTGGAATTGATAAGTTTGAAATTATTAATTGTCATATCATAGTACTTTATCAATTCGGCGTAATTTTTAAGCCAACTTTGCTGTTTAATTAATTTAAAATTTAATGTTGATGATATTTTTACAAAATTGGAAAGAACATAAAAATCAATAACTTCACGATTTGATGATAATTTTACCGGTAAACTATTGATGATTCCAATAAGATTCATTTTATTGAACTGGTTGATTTCAAATAATCCAACCACAAAAATAAAGTTGGATATATTGCTTTGATTGAAATCAGATTCAATTCCCTTGGACAATTTGAGAACCAGTTCTTTATAGCTTAGTTTATTACTCATATTATGATCAATATTAATCATCAAATTATTAGTTTCATGATATTCTTTATAATAATTAAAATCAGCAAAGCTCCATAAAAAGTCATCAGACTTATCCAAAATTTTCATATTATTTAAATCACTTAAACTTAATGTCAAAGGGATATTATAAGTTAACAATAAGAAACTGGTTAACCTATAAATAAAAAATACAATTCTCATTTGAGATTGAATGTTAATATTATTTTTAAATTTAGCTTCATCATCAATACCAAATAAGGATGGTTTACTTAATTTTTCAAATGTTTCTTCATCTGATCCGGCAACGGAAAATAACAATGTTTTATTATTCTTAATGGACGTTTTGACTAAAGAATTCAAAGCATTTAGTTGTCTTATGACAATGAATACGTTATTTTCATTATCAGAACATAATCCATAAAGTACCGATAAAGTTAATGATTGAATTAACCATAATGGATTTGATTTGGATGATTCTGATAAATTCTTTCTAGTTTCTAAATAGATATGAATGGTTCTTCTTGAAGCTTCATATAAATGCTCAGAATCATTTTTATTGTTGGATAACAAAGCACCAATAGTAGCTATTAATAATGGTAAACAAACTCTTGCACTTTCGTTTGATTTGTCTTCATTAAGAGTCATTTGCATTATCTCATACTCATTCAATTTGGATACATGGATAAATGGGTAATGGTTAAGAAACTCTTTGATGAAAACATTTAAATAAAATTCTAATTTGTCATTTGGAGGCATGATTGGATTCATTGCCCCAGATATTGGATATTTGTTTAATGATTTACTAATTAATGTCCTTAAATTTTCGGTGAACAATTGGGTTCTACTATAATTTAGCTTTAAATTATTAAGACTATTGATATTTTCAATATTTAATAATTGTGATTGATTCAAGTAACTTGGAGAATTCAAATTAGAAGGAGAACTATTTTCAACAGAAGGATTATCACCATAAAATGAATAACCATTTGGAACAAATTTTGCATTAACGTCAAATTCATGAGTCAATTCATCAATATCATTTAAGAAATTCAAGTCGAAATCCATTGGCAGTTGATGGGGATTACCATTTTGATTTCTAGAATGACTTTGATTATTATTAGCATTATTATCAAGACCAGTATGATTGGACAAATCTATATCGTCATCTTCTTGGTTAATAGGACTTAAATTCTTGGATAATTTAAATTCTGTATTAAAAGAGGTATTGGATGCAATTGATTCAGGAATATCATAAAATGAATAACCATAATCTAATGGTTGACTGTTGGAATTAGTCTCGACATGAGGTTGATGTAGTTGATGAGATTGTTGCAGGGAAGAATGTTGATTATTCGACTCTGACTGTTGTAATTGTTGATGAGAATGTTGACGGTCATCAACTTCAGAATTCATGGTTGCTGTGGGCATCATATACTGTAAATTGACATTATATTTTTCCTTTTTATTATCGTTCATACCTGGAATAGAACCTAAATTATTCAACCAACTTGATTCATCATGGAAACTTGAAGGCATCAATTGAGGAGTAGAAAATTCGACATTATCAGCACCAGGATATAAGTCATTAAATTCAGGTATACCAACAGCGTAATTAGCCCCTGATTGAGCCGAAAAGGAAGCACCTCTATTTCTACCTCCCCTTTTTCTTACAAAATCTGAATTCTTTCTGGACCGTTTAAATGAAATATCAGGAGCACTACTAGGTTCACTGTGATGAAATAAGTCACTAGTCGCATTGGAATTAGTTCTAGAACTTGTAGTTGAACTGAGTTTTGAAGCAGGACTTGAATCTCTTTCTATTAAATCTTCATGAATTTTATCAGGAAATAAATTCAAATTGAAATTTATATCTTTATCACCGGATTTTTTAACCGATTTTCTTCTTAATCTGGTAATGGCATCGGTACAACCAGCATGTAACTTCTGAGCATGCCTCAATAATAAATCACGCCTTGAGAATTTACGTTGACAAACGCCACAACTAAAAGGTTTCTCCTTTGTATGTGATCTTTCATGACGTTTAAGATGCTCTAGTCTTGCAAAAGCTCTTGTACATGTCAGACACACAAAAAGCCGTGGTTTACCAGAAGGAGTGGTTCCATGGTTGGTTAATTCTTGAGGAACTGAAGTTGAAGAGCCTATAGAATTACCTCCATCTTCAGGACTACCATTGATATGTGTAGAATCCATAGTGTCTATTGAAATCATAAACTCTTAATTTAAAGCTTTAATCCACAATTTATGAAAACAAAATACTTTTAAGATATACAGATGGTTCAAAACTGTTCATAAAAATCACATTCAACAATTTTGATTCAGGGTAATGAAAATCAAAATAGATTACTTTTCAACCAATCAATCAGTCGACCTTATATGTTTAGAAACACAAACAAGCTACCAATTACCAAAACAGGGTCTATATTGATAGCGTTAATATTAGTAGTTTGAGAAGAAAAGTTGATTTTCCTTTTATTTGTCGTAGTTTATATTCTCAACAAAAAAAAAAAAAATAAGGTAAAACCACAAAGAACAACGAAAAATAAAATTAAAATTAAAATAAAAAAAAAAAATGTAGTGTACACCGGAATTAGGGTCCCGTTTCTATTACTAAATACAACAAAATCGTGGTGTAATGTTGAAAATGAAAATGATAGCTAAATTAAAATCAAAGATTAGCTTCGGAAAGATGAGTGAAAAAGAATGATAACAAAGATTCTTTTAAAAAAATTCCTTTTTCTTTGAAGGAAATAGGATACTAAAAAAAAAAAAAAAAAATTAAAATCCGGGGAAATGAAAGGAGGGAAATTAATTAACATTTTATACGGCATAAAAAATCAATCTTAAAAAAAAAGCATAATTTAGTTCAACAGAAAAAAAAAAAAAAAGAGAGAGAAAGAGATTAAATACTACAATCTGCTTTAGCATTAAATAGTTAACATATTATTTTGATTCTATAGATTTACAAGTAAACTGTAGATAATCATCGCAATAGCCAACAGGCTAAGAATAAGCGTCCGAGGTCAAGATAATGCCTACAATCGACGAAGATACAACACCCTTTTATTTTGTGGGCATCCGACCATAAATAATTGGTCAATTGGAAAAAGAAGTGGGGTAAGTTACACAAAGATCTGGAAATGGCTATTATAGAGAGATTGTTACACAAACAGATAAAAATATGATCAAAGTGGGAAGTGTCGATGACCAAAAAAAAAACTTTTGGATGTCTCTCGAGTCTTGTGGCACATCACGTGCGACGATGAGAATATGATGGAAAAAGTGCGCTTAGTAAATGGGTTTTAACTAGTTATTAATCTAATTGATCTTTTATCCAATGACAGTAACAGAGATTAAGTCCGAAGAACAATTCACGGAGTTATCAAAGACTCCTGGAAAATTGATCTCGTTATATTTCCATACAGAATGGGCCGAACCATGTAAGACTATGGGATCTATTTATAAGACATTATCATCAACGGAAGAAAATTCAAATGTATTATTCTTATCAGTTGATGCCGATAATAATGCTGAAATCAGTGATTTATTTGAAGTGAATGCTGTTCCATATTTCATTTTGATAAAAGATTCCACAATCTTAAAAGAATTATCTGGAGCTGATCCCAAAGAATTTATAAATACCCTTAATCAATTAAATGGTAATGAAAAATCATCAACGGCTATCCCTGCTGTTTCATCTAATGGTGATAGTAAATCCTCCACTGCTGAAGAAAAGGAAGAAAGCCCCGAACAATTAAATGAAAGATTATCCAAATTGACTAGTGCTGCTCCAGTTATGCTCTTTATGAAAGGATCTCCTTCATCACCACAGTGTGGATTTTCTCGTCAATTGGTTGCTATGTTAAGAGAACATCAAGTTAGATTTGGTTTTTTCGATATATTAAAAGATGATACTGTTAGACAAGGCTTAAAGACATTCAGTGATTGGCCCACTTTTCCTCAATTATATATGAATGGTGAATTTCAAGGTGGTTTAGATATTATCAAGGAATCTTTAGAAGAAGACCCCGATTTTTTCAAAGCTGCTACTGGTGCTTAGTATATAGATATATAGATATATATATATATTATTTAATAAATATTAATGAAAAAATTAAGAAATAGAAAGTCAACTACTTAATTTATATCCACTTTACAATTGGAATAGTTCGTCATCTAACTCATCATCAAAATCTTGTTCTGAATCACTTATAGGGTCACTCATCTCATCAATATCATCAATGTCATTTATATCTTGTTTCTCCTTGGTTAAATCAACATCGAATTGATCAGTAACATTGTTATTATTTCCCTTATCTTCATCTACAGCATCTGCATCATACATATTATCATCAATATAAGAATTAAATCTCCCTCCAACTCTACCATAATCCATTTTTGTTCTTTTATTTAAAATTATAGGAACATAGTATCCTTCAAGCAAATTCAAATCGGTCAAGGATGTTTGTTTAAAATAAGATAACTCTTTCAATTCTTTTAATCGGGAGTTGATTTTATTGGCATTCCTCATGGCACTAAAATTCTTAGAAAATGTCATTTTATTAAATCCTTTTCTTTCACCAAGTAAAGTTCTAGTTGACCTGACCATGTAATCTTTTCCTTCATCCAAAGAATAGATCAAATCAGATTGACTTAGGTTATCAGCAATATTTCCAGCTAAATCTATATCAGCTTGACCCAATAAATTTAAATAGTTTTCAAGAATAGTCACATTCAAGACATTAAAATTTTCATAATTGTTAAGGACTTCTTCCACAGTCAGATAGTTAATTTCATCTTTCGTTAGAAGATTATTAAATTTTGTAGATGAATAAATAATCTTTCCTATTATATGAAATAAGTTTAAGGTTGTGTTTCTATTTAAATCTTTAGATAGATCAATACCACGACAATAAAATTTGGCCCAAATTTCTAAATTATGAATGGCTGATCTTAAATCCCCAACTTCAGTCATAACTTTTATAAATGTTTCAATTTGGGTCTTCGGTATGATTTTAAATATCCGTTCATTATTGATGATTTTATTTAAACATCCACTCATAAACTTATGAGCAATTGAATTGAATTTCATCACATTTACTTGGTTATTACTTAAGATTTGTTTCCCCAATAATGTATTGGCATTTAAATTGTTCTCTATGTTGAAGAACTCAAAGTTATTGTCGGTGAAATTTGTTTCAATTTCAGTTAAACAAATTATTACTGGCGGCAATTCTTGTGGAGAATAAATCCAATTTAAAATCTCTTGTTGAAATTTTTGGTGAGTGGGTTTATAATAAATATTAGGCAATTCTTCTATTAATACCACTTTTTGATTTTTACCTATTAAATATTTACAATCTTGGAAAAAGTCTGAAATTACCATACTATTATTATATTCTATCACTCCATTAGTTAGTTCTTCACTCAAAACTTTTACTGTCGTCGATTTACATGATCCTGAGGGACCAGTAACAACCAAAATTTTTGGTCCTTTCCCTTCCACCATATTAATCATTTCTTGTTTGATCTGACGAAGTTTGGTAGGATTAATACTAACATCTTTTGATGTTTTAGGAAAATACTTTTCAATCCATTGGATTTGAGAGTCTTTATCATTGGGCTTTTGACGTTTAATTTCAATCATGTCAAATGAATCATCCTCTATGCTATCTTCATCAGACCACTCATCATCATCTACGGTCTTTCGTTTCATAGTTATACATTATAATGGACTACCGTTATTATACATTTATTTAAAACTTTCGCACTTGTTATTGTACCAGAGATGGATTTGATCTGGGGTCAACAGCGAATTGATAACCTGAAGACTGATTAGATGGTACTATATTAGACATTGGAGGTGGCATTGATGGAATTTGAACAGTATTTGGATTTGGCATTGCTGGTAGATATGATGATGAACCTACAGGAACTTGGCTTGGGTGCAAGTGACTTCCCCTGGGAATCGATTGGGACATGCCATGATGAAAAACAGCCATTGGAGGATATCCATATACCGGTAAAGCATTGTTATTCATAGAATTTTGTTGCTGTTGTTGTTGTTCTTTGGTAATTGTCTTATTAGATGCAGAATTATCAGTTTTCAACTTTTTATATTTCTTTCTCTTTCTCTCTTGTTGTTTGACAGAAACTGGATCATTAGGTTGAGTTATAGTAATATCATTAGTATATCTAGCCATGTGATCATCAGAATGTTCTGGTAAATTATACCAAATTTCCTTAAACTTTGATCTAAAGTTATCTTGTAAAGTTTCTACCACTAGATTTCTAGTTGTGTATAATTTGGTATTAGCAGATTTAATTCCTAACACTTCTAAATTATTAATAAAGAATTGATCAACTGCTAAAGATCCATCTGAATCCCGTACTATGTCATTATAGTGAATCGTTTTCAATTCAGTCAATTCTGGATATGCGAAGACTTCAATAGTCTTCGTGAAACTATCATTGGATTCAACAAGTCCTGTAAAATGATCTCGTTTAACAGTGACAGGGATTAATGAGTCAGTAGATAAATCTTCAGGCTGAACATCAGAATTTGACCTGAACCCTCGAGTGTGATATTTACAATTGTATTCATTATCCTTAAAATTAAATAATACCCCATCTTTTAATGCACATGTTCCATGATAAGCTCTAACACACTTTTTATATGTGCATTGAAAGTTAGCTCCATGTTTAATCTTTTTGTTACATTTTACACATTTTAAGTTTTGTTGAGCACTTGATAATTGATGCAACCCAAATACCTTATCCTTTTTTATTGACAATTCTCTTGAAAATAGTTCACAGCAAAACCTATGAACTTTTATCACTTCACCTGATGGCTTTTTACGATCAGTTTCTAATAGTTGAAATTGTTTTAAATGCAGTAATTTATCATTTAGATTATTTGGACACAAAAAGCATTCATAATCATCACAATAATCAATTAATGGTGGACTACTAGACTCTGGTTTGGTTTCGTGTTTTGGCTCTGACTTTATCATGTTCTTACTCTGTGGTTTTTCTGACCTTTTTGTGGATTTTAATGACTGTACCTTTCCCTTTTCATGTTTCTTATTGTGACCAATGGATTGCTGTTTTTTATCTTTTTTACTGACAGAATTGATCTTATGATCCATTTGAGTATGTTCTTCAACCTCTTCAGCCTCTTCTTCATGGCCATCGTCACTGGTCAAATCAGGAACTTCGTAGGGAATACCTTTGAATTTACAATATATCTGTTTGACATTTATACCCACAGAATCACTGATACATTCACATTTACTTGAATTGGAGCCATATGGAAACCACTCATCGAGAGCAAAATTGACTGATTCGGCTAAATTATATCCATAATTAAACCCCGCATGATATCCAAATGGATAAGTTATTATAAATTCTTCAGGATAATGAACAATTTTATTGTATCTAACATTATTCTTCTCTAGGAATTGAGGAGATACTAGAAACGTTTTATGCCTTAAAAAGTCATGACAATTGCTATATTCCTCGGGGAAGATATCTTTCATGACATTAAAAAAGTGCTCAGACTCATCTTGAGGTATGGAATACCATTGTTTGGGAGCTCCAAAATGTAAATAATTAATGGAATACAAATCTTGATCTTCTAAATGCCAGGCAAACGTAGCTTTCCATAATCCAGCATATAAATATGCATCATTAACTCCTGGTAATTTTACATCCATCAAATCTAATACATTTGGTAACTTTGCAACATTCCAATTCTTTATTAATTTTGAAAATAATGACCCCATCAGATCAGCACCATACATGGGCTCAGCATATGTTAAGGATTTCCAATAAGTTCTTTCCAATTGTTCACATCTCTTCTCGTCAAATTCTGATACGTCAATATCATAGTCTGACTTACTGAACTTCGATGGTCTTTTACTGGGACTCGTATTCTTATCCTTATTCATTCCATTTCTTACTTCTCCCTTAGGAGCTGGAGGTTGATAATTGGATTTTTCTGATAACTCTTTCCATTGGAAAATACTATAAGACCTTGATCTCTCAACATTTTGCTGGGAAAACACTCCATTCCCTGAACTATTGATATTTTGTATAATTGGATTCTTGATTTTGATCTTTTCCAAGTTCTGTTTTGTATAATTGCTGGTTAAAGTCTTCAACCATTGTTTTGGCGGAACCACTTTCACAATACCTGATTGCATACCATATTCATTAATAGCTTTATTGAACTTGTAGAAGTCTTTAAATTCTTCATGAGACGGCTTAAATACGGGAATTCCTCCTGAATAATGATCAGGCTCGATCCTTAGGTCGGGATCATACTCATATAGATGTTCCATTATAAGGTAGACAATCAGCAATAATAATAATTATGATAAAACTGTCATTCGCATATTATTTTTCTAATTTTCGAGGTCGCAATTGTGAAACGACTGCAAATTTTAAGAGATAAAAAAGGAGTATAGTTAAAGAAGCCATGTGGTTGTGAAAATAAGAGTAGTTGAAGCATGTTTAACATTCAATCGGTTTGTTAATGTACATGATGAAGAATTTGACCGGTAACTGCATCATAAGAATCAATAACATCAGATACTTCCATTCCTTAGTAACAATTACCGTACAATAAAGTCTTACGACAAATGAGCACAAGCTGGTCGATACAGTAATTCATAGGAGTTTATCGGGTTAACCAGGTGAGGTTTATGACTTCTCACCATTAAACATAAACCATATCACCAGCAATTGCAACAACGTAAGATTTAAAAAAAGAAAAAATATGCGTACTCCCGGAATCGAACCGGGGGCCCAACTATGGCAAAGTTGGATTTTACCACTAAACCAAGTACGCGTTAACTGACAGTTAATTTGAAGTATTCCCATAAGACTGGGACTAGGTTTGTGCTTCTTAAAATCAACCTTATTCTGACTTTGATGTTTGTGTATTAGATTTTGTTGGCTTGTAGCTTTCTCCTATATCCAATAGTAGCAATTAGTATATAAAAAGCATTTGGAAAAGAATAATATTTGCATACTCTAATAGTTAGACATCTTTTACTGCTAAACTTTGTTTAACGCGCTCCATATAAAATTTCAATTCTTTACCTTCATCATGGCAAAAGTTTCTAAGGCTTATCCTACCGATCGTATATCTAAGACTAGATTAACCAATACAATATTACTTACAGCTTTATCCTTGATTTTCGCTGCTGTAATTTGCTTTCATTTATACTGGGCTATTAACTTGATCCGGTATCGAGTATATGGCCACCTAATAAATAATTTGGTGTTCGGAATGGGTACATTTGTTGCTAATGCCGGTTTAACAGCCAAGGCCCTTGTGTGGCTTAATGAAAGACTATTGGATAGTAGGATTGATGAAGATCATAAAAAGTATATATAAAACTTTGGGATTGTGCTCATTGGTGTGTAAATAGTTGGTAAAATACATTGATTCCCTATAATATACATGACTATTTCTAAGCTACTCTACTTTGGTGCAACATATACCAGATTTGTCACAGTAAGATTCCAATATGTCTGATTCAACTTTTATTCCTATTGACTTCAACCAATTTTTCATATCGTTTATGACTATGGGTTCAAAACTTATAACTTTTTCGTACCAATGATGGTCATTTCTGATGGCTTGATTCAATTTGGACTCTAATTGCTGAACGAACTCTTCATGTGATAGCTGACTAGGATTTGTAGTGAGTTGTTCATAATTGTGAAGAATTTCAATCATTTTCTGTTTACTTTTCGTTGGTTTTAATCCCAATTTTTTAAATATTTCTCGTATTTCTTGATGTGTTAATTTACTGATATCGGTTTCAGTTTCTGTATTAGCATCATCACCTACTTCTTCCTCTGATGATATGGAGGGTAATATATTGTTGTTTGTTATTTGAGGACTAGATGGCACTTGAATAACAGAATTATTATGGTCTTCCTCCTTGCCATAATTCAATATATCATTTGTATCATCATGTTCTGTAGTTAGTTCTATAATACTGAACTTCTTCCCTTCATCTTCAGAATCCTCTATAACATTTTCATCTGGTTCCTTGCTATTTTCCCCAATCTTTCGAACTGAGAACTTGTTGTCGCCGTTAGGTTTGAAATTTATTTCCGAATCAATTTCAATTAACTTTCTGGAGTACCGCTTGGACTCCTCTGTATTTATCGTATCTTCATTACTAGTATTAGAATTAGGAATTGTAGAATCGAATTTTGACTTTGCTGTAGAAAATTCGTAATTGTTATCGTCATCATAATCCCACAGACTTGAAAATTGTGGGGGTGTTAGCTTCAAAGGTGATATTTGTAATCTCGTTGGAGACAGCATTGGAGTGTCTCCACTCTTATTGGTTGTATTCAATGTGTTACTCTGGTTGTTCCCCTGTTTCTTACTATATGGAGAACTTCTTACGGAACTTCTTATCGGAGAACTATAAACCGATGAAGATATGACTATTTCATTAGCTAATGAGGGAGATGAAATTATTTCTTCCGCTTCTTTTCCGTGTTGATTTTTCTTGTTGTCATTTTCTATTGTAGACTCCTTTATAACAGGCAGTGATTGCAAAACACTAGGTTCATCATCCATTTCACTGTGCTCTATTTTTCTCTGATCCAAGATCTCTGGTTCTGAATCTGAGTCAGAAATTATTTCATAGTCATCATTATTAGGTTGTTCATCCACTTGGAATTCTTGTGATAATGCTAAGACAGTACTATTCATTTGATGCTCATCCAAATCATATAACCATCTAAGATCATCCGCTGCTAAATCCAGAGAGGGTGGTAAAGATGCCTTATTCCATAGAGAGGAATCTTGGGACAAAATTTCATTTTGTCTATCAATTTTAGCAGTTATAGTTTTTAAAGTTTTCTTGGTGGGTGCCGATAAATTAGGTAATCTTAATTTAATAGAATTAATGATTTTGGCCCATTCTTGAGGACTGTAAGGAATCTTTTTATTAAAGTTCACTTGTGTATCTTTTTCACTAAAACTTTCAGACTCTAATTTAGTTAAAATTTCCTTGACTTTTCTCTTTTGACCAGAAAAATAGGACAAAATAGATTGTTGATTGGAGCCATCAAATCCTTGATCTTTTTTGTCTCCAAATTTTTCATCAATATATGAAGTCAAAGACTTTATTCTATCTGTATTCTTCCTCCTGGAGGTTCTTTTCTTTTGGGTCGGTTTAGTAACTGAATTACTTGTTTCCTGGGGCCTCTTTAATGAATCAAATTTTGGAACCTCATTCTTAAACTTTTGCATTTTAGATATCTTATCAGATATATTATTTTCAACACTTTCACTTTGTTCATAAGCTGACTGCATCTGCGTTGATACAAAGTTTAGACTATCAACAGAATTCCCTGGTTCTTCTTCTACAGCTGCCATGTTGTTAATTCAAATACTTTTACACATCTATCAAATATAATTATTAGAGCGCGTCGCATCTCTGTGAAGATGTATTCTCTATTTAATTATACAGTTCATTAATTCAAGTAAATAATTCAGCCAATTTTCCTTTCAAGTGTTTATCCACTTCCCAATGAGTAGTTTTCTTATCATAAACAGCGATATCTTGAATAGTGTGTTTTAGCAATGCCTTGGAATAAGATGTGAATTTCTTTTGTGCTAACTCTACCAAAGTTCCGGTAGTGAATCCATTATTTTCTTCAATAAATTTAATTAGTTCGAATACTGATTTTTGATCTTTGATAGTTGGTTTTTGTGGTGTTAAGATATTGGGTGTTGTTACAGTATTGTTTGAGGCATTAGAATCAGAACTAGATGAATTGAAGGTTGGATTATTGGCGGGATTACCTTCACTATTCTGATTAGATTTAGATCTATTGTCTCCAAAATAATTGGAGTCAGGATCTATGGAAAACTCTATATTGATATGCAACCGTTCATATTTCATTTCATTAAAGAACTCATTATTTGTTCCATCATTCCATTGATAAACAGGTACCAAAGGTCCTATAAATCTTTTCTTCTTCTTGGAATCTCCTTCTACAAAATCGTCCATTTCATCATCTTCAGCATCATTGGAATCTTCTTCTTCATCATCATCGTCATCATCATCAATATCTTCACCTTCTTCTTCTTCCTCACCATTCCAATCTAAATCGGAGTCATAGCCGTAATCATTACCAGTTAATTCTGTGTTAAATGGATCAGATATTGGGATATGGATTTGACGATGGTTGGTAGAACACCACGTTCCGATATAAGGAGGTTTATTGTTTTCATAGAATTGAAGATATTTTATAGGAGGTATACTTTGGAACATTTCATATACCTGGGATTCAGTGGTCTCTGAGGAATTAAGGGAATTTACTATAATGTCGGGAGATATTGAATTAGATTTGGTTTCAAGTTTTGGATTCATAGAAGTGAAAAAATCATCCCCTTCTACTGGACTAGAGGTCAAGAATGAATCAAATTTGGTTTTAGACTGATGTAGTTCTTCTGTTGAACACTTGTATGGGTTGATCACAATGGTATTCCTTTTTTGATAAAAGGGTAAAAATACTTTATCGTATGCAGTTTCAAGCGGTTTGGCTTGTAATTCATCACTAATAAGTGATGCTTTATTAGGACTTTTCCTTTGATTTAAGGAGAAAAAACTAGAAATCTTTTTCTGTCCTTTTTCTTTAGCTTCCTCGATTTTCCGTTTCTCTTCTTCTTTTCTTAATCTTTCTTCTTCCTTTTTCCGTTCTCTTTCTAACTTCTCTTCTTCTTTCTTGTGTTCTTTCTCTAACCTTTCTTCTTCCTTTTTCTTCTCCCTTTCTATTCTTTCTTCCTCCTTTTTGCGTTCTCGTTCTAACCTTTCCTCTTCCTTCTTGCGTTCTCTATCTAACCTTTCTTCTTCTTTTTTACGTTCTCTTTCAATTTTCTCAGCTTCCTTCTTACGGTCTCTTTCGATTTTTTCTTCTTCTTTCTTGCGTTTCTTTTCGAGAACTTCATTTTCTCTCTGCTTCTGTTTATTAACTTTATCTTCTTCTTTCTTCTTATCTTTTTCGGCCCTTTCTAACTCTTTCTGTTTTTGCTTTTCTAACTTGTTAGCCACTAGATCTTCAAATTTTGGTTCAGCATATTGAACTTCATTAGAATTAGTTTGTTGTTCACTGGTTTTTTCACTGTTCTTTTCTTTCTCCATTTTTTCCTTTTCCAATTTTTCCAATTCCTTTTGTCTTTGCTTTTCCTTCTTTTTTGCTATTAAAGCTTCGAAATTGGGTTCTGCTTCAACATCAATTGCAATGGGTTCTGCTTCAGAAGGTGTTTCTTCTCTAGCATCTGTCGACTGATCGTCATCATTGTCATTATCTATAGTTGTATCAGGACTTAAACAAGTCTTCTTTCTAGTTGGCAGATTTTCATCCTCCTTTCCATTTGTTTGATGATCCAATTTTCTCTTGTCAGTGCCTTGTACCAAACTCTCTTTACCTGGAGTTATACCTGGAGAATTGCATTGAAGCATAACATCTATCGTTTGGTTCCCCATAGCTGATACGATTATATAAATAAGGGTAGAGTTACAATTTCAAAATAGTTTTTAGATTTTAAACATCAACGCGTTACGCGATTTTTTTTTTTTCTTCTACTCTAAATAAATTACAATTCAATAATGTACTATGATTTATCTATCTAAACTTTTATATTGACTACTCTACAATAATGTATAAATTATTACTATTATCCCTTAAACCATTAAACCATTCGAAAATATCCGTATACATTTCATTGATAATTAGGTATATCAAGGTGAAAGAAAGGAGTATTAGTAGGAACAGCAGCATGATAAGCATTATCTACCAAACCTAGTTCTAAATCGTTTTTGGTTGCAATATTAACATAATTAGTATTACTTATTAAACCTTCTTCACCATAAGTACCAAAGCCAGAATTTAATAAAGCTCTGCGAATCCATGGAGATAATATTCCTGAAAAATGAATTTCAACTTCTCTGCCAGCATAATTATTAAGAGCTTTTCTTAAATCAACTAATGCTTGAGTACCAGTAATATCAGTTGAAGCCACAGAAGAGAAATCCAAATGAAGGATTCTTAATATAGGTCTATGATCTTCTTGGTCTTCAATATTATTCAGCTTTTTCATAAATGGAATATTCCAATTTAATGGACCAGGATCATTCCAAGGTCTTAACCTCTTATCGGTAGTACTATAAGGCTTTCCTCTTCTAGTTGTACGATGGACTTCATCTATAATTCTATCACATTGAAGGGAACAGTTTGGATAAGTGAACGACTCAATTGGTTTAAATACTACGATTCCTGGTGGTGCTGGTTCAACATTTAAATCACTATTAAGGGTTCTTTTATTTAAAGGAACCCATCTAGTATGGAAGATTATTTCAGGATTCTTTTTCAATAAATTCTTTGTTGTTGAAGTTTCTTTGCCTAATTTGGATTTTTGGGCACCTTCATCACCATTAGAGTTATTGGATAATACTTGATGGATTTCTATATCACCGGTTGATTGGGATGATTCATTATTTGATGATTCTTTGTCTTCCTTATTAATGGATTTCATGTCATCGTCTTCTATGGTTGGGTTAATTACTTCAGCCACTTTAATTCGGCCCAAGAATTCACCTTTTGGAATAGCCACTCTAAACAATAATACAGCTGCTGAAGCAGCTATAGCAAAGTAAATACCATTTTCAATTGAAGAAAAAATAGTGATAAATACGGCAACAATAAAAATACCGGCATCAAGAGGGCTAACTTTCCAGAAATTCCAAGTGACTTTATAACTGGCAATCAAATCGGAGACAGCATGAATGATAACTGCTGATAAAGTCGCTTTTGGGATATAATAAAATGCTTCTGTTAAAGCATATAATGCTAAAATTACAACAGCCCCAGTGAAAATACCTGCTAAAGGAGTTTTAACTCCACATTTCGATTTTAAGGCTGATCTTGAAAATGAACCGGTTGCTGGATAAGCATTAAAAAAAGTCCCAATTAAGTTATTAACACCAATTGCTATTAATTCTTGATCAGGAACAATCTTATAGTCATTGACTCTACCAAAAGATTTAGCAATGGCAATATGTTCCAATAATAAGATTATAGTCGATACAGGAATCTCGGATCCAATATGTTTCATAATTCCACTTGGTGGATGGAAGACTCCTACATGTCTAAACCCCGATGGAACTTGACCCAAAACAGTCAATGAGCCTTTGAAATCTTCCTTTGAACCATCAAAGGCTTTCAATTCTGGGTGAATTATAGACCAAGAAATTAAGGTAGCAAATATTATCACCATAGCATTTCTTAATTGTTGGAAATAAAAGAACCATGTTTTGTATCTGGGCCATCTCTTTTGACCAAATTCACTGGCAAATTTCCATACGTATAAGATGAATAAACATACTAATCCAAAGGCAGCATCGATTTTAGTATGTTTTAAATTTTTCAATGTATCGATAACAACCAAATAAGTTGGTTGACGACTATCTATAAGATTATTATAGCCCATTAATCCAGCTACTTGGCCAGTAACAATAGAAAATGCAGAACCTGTCATAAATCCCATGACAGCAGGAATAGAAATGAATTCTAAAATGAATCCAAGTCTTAAAACTCCTATAGCAGCCGCTATACCACCACAAATCAAAGCTAAATAAGTGGCTATTTCTGGACCAGAAACTTGGTCACCTACTTTTTCTTGAACATTGGCTATAACTCTACCGACTTGCATTGACATTACCGCCACTGGACCAATACTAACATCTTTAGAAGTGGCAAAGAATGAATATATGAAAACCCCTACAAAGGAAGAATATAACCCGTATTCTGGTGATAGCGTGGCTAATTGGGCATATGACATTGACTGCGGCACTAATACCACCCCGACAGTTACACCCGCTATTAGATCACTGTAGGCCCATTTATAATTATAATGCAAAATCCATTTAAAAATTGGAAATAATTCTAGAAAATAATGCTGTGTTTTACCAACTGGATCATTGAATACTGATTTACCCCAATCTACAACAGTAACTGTTGGTTCAGTATATTCCGAAACTATTACATTTGATGAATAATGGTTATTTCTTTGAAGTTCATACTCATGATTCTGAGCATCATCACTATTAGATATAAAAGATGAATTTGAACCCGTCATTTTGTTTCAAAAAGTGGACCAGCTACTTTCTTTAAGACGTTTCTTTTAAACGGGAACTTCTAGTGTATAAATGCAATTAAAACTTTTTTTCTATACTTTGCTTACAAACTGTGGTTGCTGAATAATTGCAAATTTCTTCAAATCTACACCACAATTGTACGTAGTCACGTGATACACTGTGGCGACCTAGAATATTTACTGGAATGTAGTAACTAATTAGGCTAAAATTACCTGACGGTTTGTTGAAGTGAATTACTTCAAGAAACACAGTTTTGTTCTAGTAGATTGGTTTTTATTAATAATGTTAAATGTAGTTTCTGAATAACTTACCTCTATTACCACAAGTCACGTGGTTGGTTGCAATCTCATTTGGTTCATTCACTACTGTGTATTCTCAACCACACAATCTAAGCCATTTTTATCATCTTAAATTGATCTAAGTTTGATGAACATAGTAGGGCTGTGCTAAATGCTAATTTAAGCATCTTAGGTTGTGGAAGTACTTTGAGTCTATTTCTACTTTTTATATTTCTCCGGTTTATTTTTTTTTTTTTTTTTTTTTTTTTTTTTTTTTTTTTTGGTTCTCTATGCAAAGATCGGAGATTTCAATGAGTGATAATTTTAAATTTTGCAGCAATTACTAACAACGAAGGAATTAAGTTTTTTTTTTTTTATTTTTTTATTTTTTTAATTTATTATATTTTTTAAAAATTTTTAAACATACATAGATTTATATATTTCTTATTTATTAAATACTCTAATTGATTTTTAATGATTTTATGTTATCTTGTTCAACAATATCCACAGCATTTCTATATTCTTGTTGTCTGTAACATTGTTCTAAGAAAATCTTGTATTTAGCATTTAATAATTTTCTATCAGG